>JANAVB010040220.1:6447721-6755693 GCA_029216955.1 Iris pallida
GAACCCAGGGATTGGATTCTGTATTTTGTATTTTGTATTCTGTATTTTGGCTCATGCTCCAGCTCCAGCACCATTTGCATTCTGGAACCTATTTTTTTATTTTTTTAACTTAGCGACGTTTTTAGCGACGTTAACATTAGTCGCTAATATTAGCGACGTTAATAAATGTCGCTAAACGCGTCGCTAAATGCTGACGTGGCAACACGTGGCACCATAATATGATGTCAGCTCGTCGTCGCCAAAACGTCGCAACAGTGTCGCCAAACGGCGACAACACAATAACGTCGCCGTTTACGTCGCTAATTAGCGTCAACCAATAAACGTCGTAAATAACGTCGCTAATTAGCGACGTTAATAACGTCGCCCTAGCGACGTTTTGCGACATTTTCTCGTTTAGCGACACGTTTTTTTTTCGTCGTTCCCGAAACGTCGTCCTAAACGTCACTAAATTGATTTAGCGACGTTTTCACCGAGGTTAGCGACGTTTTAACCGTCGCTAATCTGACAAATTTTTGTAGTGAGCATGCTCTAAACCATATGACTAATGACATGTTAAATGCTTCATGATACAACTAATTAAATTAATTAAATAAAACCTAACCACAACACGGTTCAGAAATCTTATCATCGAAGTAGTGAACCACGCCTACAACCAGACAAGGACAAGGGGTGGCACACTAATCCGCGACGAGATACTGTTCCATGCCATGACCAGTTACAAATACATGATTCATACAATCAAGATACAGGTGCCAGATACCATATACAGAAAATCAAAAAAATTATGTATTCCAGGAACGGAGAGTGACAGATCTTATACCTCTTCTCAATAACCATAAGAGCCATTCGAATTCAGTAGAAAAAAAATTTAGTAGAAAGTACAAAATAACAATTATAAATGACCACATAACTGTTCTAAATTAGTCACGGGCAAATACGTGAAATGGGCTAAATAATTAATTGTAGATGTTAAAAGTTGATGCTAATTATTAATTTGCTTAGTAAAGTACGAGGGATCCTTGTTAGCAATTCGGCAAACGGAAAAAATTTGGGACGACAAAAATACGAGTATAAATCGGCACAATATAAGTAAAATACGGTAAAAAATTCAGTCAAAAAATCGTCTAACGAAAAATATTCGGATTAGATTTAATTCGTGTCTAGTACTTTTCATATGAACAAATTTGGCACTAAAAATTCGGCATATATATGGCCCCCCACCTCTTAGGGGTGAGCATTATTCGGTTTTGAACCGAACACCGAACCGAACCGAACCGAATAAGAGATTCGGTTCGGTTTTAGAAAAATCGGTTCGGTTTCGGTCTTGAAAAATAATAAATTTTCTTATTCGGTTTCGATTTCGATTTTGGATTTCGATTTCGGTCCAAAACCGAAAACCGAATAAAAAATTTAGTTTATATATAAGAAAATTTAGTTTATATATATAATATATATATATATAATATATATTATATATATAGAGAGAGAGAGAGAGAGAGAGAGGAGAGGTATTTAGTTATTATATATTAACAAAAAACACAAATAAACCCAAAAATCGAATAAACCGAAAATCGAACCGATTTAATTCGATTCGGTTCGGTTCGGTTACTGACCAATTCGGTTCGGTTTCGGTTTTGCTTATTCGATTTCGGTCCAATTCGGTTTTCAGTTATTCGGTTCGGTTGGAACCGAATAAACCGAATACTCACCCCTACCACCTCTACTCCTTCATAAACAAGGGTTCAGTGTGAGAATAAGATGAGTTGGGGAACATTATATAAAGAAAAGAAAGTGAAAGTATGATAGAAAACCGAAAGGTTTTTCTTTGATTGTTGCAAGCAACATGTGCAAAGATTCTTTGGTTTCTTTTTTTGGTTACAGCTGTGAGATTTTTTCTTCTTTTCTTTTGATAATTGTGCCAGTCTTAATATTTAATACCAGCAAGAGTCAAGAAAGTGAAAACTGTTGGGTTTCTCGGTCAAGTTTTTTGGCCGAATGTTTTAAAAATTCGTACGGTACGTGTTTAAAACTCCACATGCTTAAAATTCGCATACAAGTCCGAATTTTTCAAACGTACGTAAGTATATATGTTTATGTAAGATACGGAAAAATTCGCGTATAATACGTGTTTTATTGGGGGTGATTGCTAACAAGGCGAGGGATCAGGTTGATGCTAGCTATTTGCTTAGTAAAGTACTTAGGAATTGGGCACATGCGTTGTGTATAAAATTTCCAGTAAAAGAATATGAAAGACCAAGTATAAATTAAAGCATATCAAAATTAATTATTAAAAATAGTAAAATTTTAGAGTTAAAATTTAAACCTTTCCCAAAAAAAATCAACCTTAAAATACATAATTTTTAAAAAATAATAAAAAATGTGATATAAACAAATAAGTCGAATATAATTTATGGAATACCAGCAATAATTTTATGCTTTCCAAACAACTGTTGGAATATAACATTCATGAATGATTAAACATATCAAATTAAAACATATAAAAATTATATTATTGAAAATAGTAAAACTTTCGAGCTAAATTTTTATATGAAAGATCAAGTATAAATTAAAACATATCAAAATTGTATTATTGAAAATAGTAACGAGTTAATTTTTAAAGTTGAGAACATTTCTAGAAGATCAAAAAATATAGTAGAAAAATCTGATGATTCAAACTATCAAAAAGAACTCAAAAGAACAGCTTCAAAACCTTTCCAAAAAATCAAACCTTTTGAGAACCAATCATAAAAGATAGTATAATTTTATAAAAAAAAATAATACAAAAAATGTGATACAAACAAATAAGTTGAATATACTTTGGAATACCAGCAATAGTTTTCTACCTTTCAAACAACTGTTGGAATATCACATTCATGAATGATTAAACATATCAAATTAAAACATATCAAAATTATATTATTGAAATAGTAACAATTTCAGAGTTAAATTTAAAATTATACGAATGATCAAGTATAAATTAAAACATATCAAATTGTATTATTGAAAATAGTAAACATTTTTAAAAGATCAAAACATATAGTAAAAAATTTGATGATTCAAACTATCAAAATGAACTCAAAATAACACCTTCAAAACCTTTTCCAAAAAATCAACACTTTTTGAGAACAAAGCCTAAAAAACTAAATTTATAAAAAATAATACAGAAAATTGTGATATAAACAAATAACCCGAATATAATTTATGGAATACCAGCAATAATTTTCTGCTTTCCAAACAACTGTTGGAATATAATACATTCATGAATTATTAGAACCAAACTTTTATATCACTTTAAGTCTTGGCTCTGTAGAGCATTTATTTATTTATTTTTGCTACTTATATCTCTAAACAACTTATATCATTCAACCAGATATATGCCAACACGTTGAAGATATTAAAATGCAAATTTATCCCAACAAAAAAAAGAAAAAGAAAACAGAAATTTTTATATAGAGTAAAGAATTTTAATAAAATTGTAAAAAAAGTAACAAGTTTGGAGAAATTTCATTTTGGGTAACGAAACGACAAGTGTCATAGCGCGTAGGGGAAGAAACGATAGGACGCGCCATCTACAATGGCGCGCAGGCAGGGGATGACCTTCTGTCCAAGACGCGCCATCACTGATGGCTCATCCCAGCTATTAATCACATATATTGAGACGCGCCATCACTGATGGCTCATCCCAGCTTTAAATATTGATATGCGCCATCACTGATGGCTCATCCCAGCTTTAATCAATCACATCATTAAAGCTGGAATATATATTGAGACGCGCCATCACTGATGGCTCATCCCAGCTTTAATACATTTTCTCATTAATTGCAACGGTGGAATTTATTGATAAAAGCTGGGATGAGCCATCAGTGATGGCGCGTCTCAATATATGCCAGTTGCAATTAATAAGAACGGTGGAATTGATTAAAGCTGGGATGAGCCATCAGTGATGGCACGTCTCGGACAGAAGGCCATCATTGATGGCGCGTTGGGGTCTTCGAGAAAGGTGACCTGGACTATCAGTGATGGCACGCCACGATTAATGGAGTCTCCTGCCTGCGCGCCATTATAGATGGCGCGTCCTATCGTTTCTTCCCCTACGCGCCATGACACTTGTCGTTTCGTTACCCAAAATAAAAAAATTTTAAACTTGTTACTTTTTTTACAATTTCATTAAAAAATTTACTCTATATGAAAATTTCTGAAAAGCAAAGAAAAAAGTTTTATGTTAGATTCCCATTAAAAGGGGGCATGTATCTTTCCTTCTCAATTATTGGTTGTTAGATTGTGTATTTGCTTTCCACTCCCTACAACCAACCAAACACAAACTGTGTGGAACCTCAGAAATATATTCTATAGAGAAGAACAAGTGCTTTGTGATTCCTGGGTTTTAGCCATTTGCACAAAGAAAGAGGTACTTCCGACTTCCTTCTGCCAAGAATTTACTGCTAGAATAAGAAAGGTGGCGTCTTTCTTCTGAAGCTTGCATCAAAATCTCATCTTTTGCCATCTGCTGATCTCGGTTTTTCCTCCTGATCAAGAAAAATATAGCTTTTTGTTGATTTTTTGGGTATTAAATGTTCTTGCCATAGGTTTGGTTGCATAAAAAACAGTCTTTTTTTTTTCTTCTTCCGTTCTATAATCTAGATTGTTACGTACTGTTTGTTTCTGGCATAGGTATATCGAGGAAGAGGGGAAATTTTGGTCTTTTAATTGATTGGGGACAGTTATTAGGAAGTCTCAGAGTTGCTGAGGAATCAATTGATTCATAGATTCCAGTAGCTTTTGATTTGGATGACTCAGTTGATAGAAAGGTGGGATCTTTAGGAGGATCTTGACCACTCTTGGAGGGATGGAGAAGCAGCAAAGCTTTCGTCTTGGGGCCTTGGAGAGGCTCCAGAGCCTCCGGCAGATGAGCTTCAAGATGGGGGGGATGGAGAAGCAGAGGAGCTTCCGGTCCGGGCAGACTGAGAGGCAGCGGAGCTTCCGCGGGGAGCGGAGGAGCAAGGACAGCCCCGGGAAGAAGGGGGACACGGTGCTCCACCTGGCCGCCCGGGCCGGCAGCTCGGCGCACGTGCAGAAGGTCCTGTCGGACTGCCACGAGGACGAGCTGAAGGACTTGGTCTCGTCGCAGAACCAGGACGGGGAGACGGCGCTGTACGTGGCGGCGGAGAGGGGGTTTGTCGAGGTCGTGAGGGAGATATTGAAGGTTTCTGATGTGCAGTCGGCTGCCATCAAGGCCAGCAACAGCTTCGACGCCTTTCATATTGCTGCCAAGCACGGCCATCTCGGTACGACCAAACTTCCATTTCTAATTTTAGCTTCTTCTTGAAAATAAATTGTGGGCAAGTAAGAGCTCTGAAATTGCTAATGATGCTCAAATCCACTGTTCTAAAGGCGCTCTAAGCGGCCGCCTTAGTGCTAGGCGTCTGGTGTCCGTCCGATATCTCCTATGCGTCTGTCTAGTCTCCCGACATCCAACTATGCATGTTTTTTGATTTTATGGACTTCTCCTACAATTTTTAGTAATATTGTATTTTTTTTTTTTTGAACGGAGTAGATGTAAGCGGCCGCCTAGGAGGCCGTCTAGACGGGTTAGACATTAGGCAGGTGCCCGTTCTAGAGCTTTTTGGCAACCTTGCTCAAATCTAGTCTATCACAGTTCCTTCTATTTCATTTCACAGTTTGCTATCATATTTTCTTTTCAATGAATCAATAGTTAATGGCCAAGAGTTCAGTTACTTCAGGGGCTTAAATTAGATTGAAACGTATGAAAATACAATAGTGTAACCAGAAAAAGTCCTGCAAAATTCAGCAAAAGTTCAGAAAAAGTGTTAAAAAATACACAATATAGTACATGTTTAGGCACCTTGAACTCGATTGAGCAATATTTGGGTGGATTCCTTATTTATTAGAACGAAGCTGAATATATGCCTGCACAGACTCAGTAATTGGGGTCTGGGGACATCCTCATCTTTCATAATACCATAACAGTATGACAACAATATTCATAGTTGATCATGCTGGCTGATCATGACCATCTGACGACGAACTAACTAAAAATAAGGGCAACAAGACTCCCTGTTATGCAAGGTCTGTGGAGCGTCAAGAAGTACATAGTCTTAGTACCCACATATATGGAGAGGCTGTTTATGTGCTGAGATTTCGATACTTAGGCCATCTCCAATGGGATTGCTCTCTCTCCTATTTCTATGGTAGTAACCTTTTTTAGCAAAAACTTCTTCCAACATTGGTTTCCATCCCAATTTCTATCCTAAGTGGCGCAAATATAGGAGGCAGAATTTCTAGTTTCTACATGTAAAAACTCTCGTATAAATTCTTTATCTTAATATTGGACCTCATTTTCAAACTAAATCATAAAATTCTCCATCTTTTTAGGCAGCGCCAAGTAGGATAGAAATTGAGAACTGTTTTTGGGTGCAATACAAGTAGAAAAGAAACTCTGCCAACTAAGATAGGGTTTCTTTTAATAGTACAATACAAGTAAAATAGAAACTCTGCCAACTAGAATAGGAATCTCCATGGGAGATGGCCAGCCTTAGTACTTGTTTTTTAGTTCCCAAGAAACAATCTTCTACCTCAGAAACAAATCAGCAAATTCCATTGGGTGATTGAATCGTTTGTGGTTCATTTTTAACTTGGATTTTAGGAAAGTGAGTCTTGAGATTCTTCCTGCAGTTAGCTAATAGGAACTTGAATAAGAAACTAAACAGCAAAAAACTTCAATCTTTATTTTTTTTCCTCCCACTCCACTTAGTAATCAAACAGAGACTCCAATTTTTTGTTCTTTCTCATTTTTCAATATTCTTTTATTATGAAACAAACACAATATAGTACATATTTAGGCACCTTGGACTCGATTGAGCAGTATTTGGGTGGATTCTTTGCTTATTTATTTGAGCAAAGCTGAATATATGCCTGCACGGACTCAGTAATTGGGGACATCCTCATCTTGCATAAATAGTATGAAAACGTTTCATAGTTGATCATGCTGAACATGACAACCTTACGATGAACTAACTAAAAATAAGGGTGTTCCAATGCAACGAGACTCCCCTTTATGTAGGATTTGTGGAGGATCAAGACGTACATAGTCTTAATAACCCCACATATACGAAGAGGCTATGTATGTGCTGAGATTTTGATATTTAGGCCATCTCCAATGGGGTTTCTCTCTCCTATTTCTATGGTAGAAACCTTTTTACAAAAACCTTCCCCCAACAGTGGTTTCTATCCCAATTTTCATCCCAATTTTCATCCGAAGTGGAGCTGATGTATGATTGAGAATTTCTAGTTTCTATATGTCAAATTCATCTTAATATTGGACTCCACCTTCAAATTAAATTGTAAAATTTTCCATTTAATATTCTCCGTCTTATAGGCAGCTCCAAGTAGGATAGAAATTGAGAACCATTAGGGAGTTTCAACTAGATTGAAATTTCTTTATAGTTCAATGCAAGTAGAATAGAAAGTCAATTTTAGAAATCCCCATGGGAGATAGCCAAGTACTTGTTTTGCAGTTCCCAAGAAATAATCTTCTACCTCACAAACAAATCAGCAAATTCCATTGGAGTGATTCACTCGTTTGTGGTTCATTTTTTAACTTGATTTTTAGGAAAGTGACTCTTGAGATTCTTCCTGCAGTCAGTTAAGATAGAAACTTGAATAAGAAAGATTGAAATTGTCTATGAAGTTTTTACAGCGTTCAAGGATTTTCAAAGTGGATCGTCAAAATTATCCTTAATTTATAAGTAAATTTGTAAAAAAAATTAAAAAAAAAAAAAAACTGAATAAATTGACAGTAGTTTTGATAACCCATATTTAAAATTCGGAAAAATTCGGAGACATTGTAAAAAGACTCCTTCACAATTACAATTCCCATAAGAAACTAAACAGCAAAAATCTTCAGTCTATATTTTTCTCCCACTTTACTTAATGCAAGTAAGTGTCACATTTTATGTTCTTTCTCAAGTATCAAAAAAACTTTTTTTTTTGGTTATTTATTGTTCATTAGAAATACAATACCAGCAAAAACTTCTCTTGGGCTGTCTACTTAAAGTCCTTCCTACACTACTTTATTGGATTCTGCAGAAGTCCTGAGAGCTCTCATCCATGCTTTTCCTGCACTGGCTATGACTACAAATTCCGGCAATTCAACAGCTCTGGACACAGCTGCGACACAAGGACACATCGATATTGTCAACCTTCTCCTGGAAACAGATGCAAGCCTCGCGAAGATTGCTCGGAAGAATGGCAAGACTGTTCTGCATTCAGCAGCCAGGATGGGGCATGTGGAAGTTGTGAAATCTATCCTAAGTAAAGATCCTACCATCGGTTTCAGGACTGACAAGAAGGGCCAGTCAGCACTTCACATGGCTGTGAAAGGAAACAATGTCGAGATTGTCCAGGAGCTGCTCAGACCCGACCCTTCGCTTATCAATATGGAAGATGGCAAAGGAAACACAGCACTACATATCGCAACCAGGAAAGGCCGCCCTGAGGTAGGTTATAATGTTCCATCTATCATATTTTTTTGATCAATTTGTGACACACCAGACGTCTAACGTCTAGTCAGCCTAGTTCTAGACGGTTCCAAAAATTAATATAAAAAACCACGCTAAAAATTACAACAATTGTACCATAAAACAAAAAATCTCTAGTCACCTCTTTCTCCTCCATGGTCTCGAGAACATTCAAGCATGGAATCTCAATGATTGTCGTAGGAGAACCAAACCTCACACAACCTTAACCTTAGTGTTTTGCATTCTCTTTTTAAGTACTTTTTTTTTAAATTCGGAGCTCCACAAAAGAATTGATCAAGTCTTATGTCTGGTTTTAACATGAGATCAGCTTTTCTTGGTGTCAATTCCTAGCCACGTAAAAACTAAGATCTACTTTTTCGGCACCTTAATCTCATGCTACCAAGAATTATCCCCAAACTTTGCCTAGCTAAAGAATAATGATACGGTTTTGCTATAGAGAATGCATCCATCTCCATGGCACATCAAACCAAATAGCGGAAAAGAATTATAGTGAATACAAGGTTTTTGCACGTACTGGGTGAAAAACTTTGGTACAGACGGCCGTATCAAAGTTTTGATACAGCTGTTGTTGCCATTGTACGACAACTGCCCCCCCTCCCCCCCCCCCCCCTCCCCTCTATTTGTAAAAACTTTGAGGTGGGTCCACTTGTCATACAGCGGCTGTATCAAAACTTTGATACAGCCGTCTGACAGCCGTCTGTATCAAAGTTTTACTCCACTGGTGACTTGGGAAATAAGTTCCAATGGTTAACATGGTAGGTGGCTACTTGAGTGGAGTTTTTCATGATAGACTCATCATGTAGGAAAGATATAATCGAGGGCTTGTGTTCATCAGCGAACACAGGCCAGTGATTAAAAGGACCATCTAAGGGATTTTAGTTGACGTTCAAAGTATCCATATCAAAATCGGTTTTGTACCTTGTTAAATTTATAAGTGTTACTATTAGTGGTTTCTGCAGTTTCGGATCATAATAGTGTTATCGGTTTTGGAAAGTCGAAACATAATAATATTTATTTTTAAAAAAACTATAAACTTGAGAGTTCTACTAGTCAAAGGAGATGAAAGTTTATGGAAACTATGTCTCTTGATGTTTTAGTTTATCTTTCAATCAATAAATTGATGTATCAATTGCAAGAACAAACATGTAAAGTGGTTCCACAATTGTCTACCTCCACGATCAAAGTATAAAACTTTCTTTACTCTATCATAAGAGAGTTACAAAGCAAAGCTCTCGAACTCTGAATCAACCTTGTGGTTGCAACTTTGGAAAGAAAAAAAAAAATCCTTCCCTATTTTCTATATCCAACTCTACTCTGCAGTTCTATTTGTCCTCATAATTTAATAAGTCTATTGCGAATTGGTTTAGATAAGACAAACTTAACAATCTCCACATTTACTTGTATATCGAATAGCCTCCTTGGGACTTAATATCTTTAAAATGTAGTTGTACCTCCATCGTACATATCACTAACCCTCGTCCAGAGGGCGTAACTTCTTCATTATTGTAGATCCTTATGAATACAAGATTTCCCAAAAATCTTGTCTTGTATTCAACTAATCCCTGTAGTTGTAACTCAAAAGGTACCTGTCACAACCCCTCGTCCGGAGTTGAGTAAAATCTTGGAAATTGTAGAACTTTCATGAATACAAGGCATCCCAATTATCTCCACCTTGGCTTCTAATTTGTATAATGATCTCCTTGAAAATTAACTTGGTATCTTGAACATGCAGTTGTACCTCCACAATACCTGTTACAAATTACAACTCCTCGTCCTGGGTTGAGTAAAATCTTCAATACATTATAACTTACTTTTATGAAGTCCAAGAAACACTTGGATTTCTAGGAATTGACTTTTCCAATATATCCTTAAGTTCCTTTATTTTCGGTGCAATGCCTTGTGAAGCCCTTTATTCACTAGAGGCCCTTTCACTCTTTTTCTTCCACAAGGAGAACCTAACTTCTCCATCGAACACTTCTTAATTACCTCGAACTTGAAACTTCCAATCTTCGTTGCCGTGCCTTTTGATCAACCATATGCTCTGGCATCAACATGTTGACGAAAGAGAAACTGAAACGGCAATAAATGCATAATCATAAACACAAAGATGTAATGTGATTCGGCAAATGATTATTTCCACGACCAAACTGTAAAACTTTATTACTTTATCATAATAGAATTACAGGACAAAACTATCAAACTGTGAATCAACATTGCAAATACCACTTTTTTTCTCTCTATTTTCTATATACCCTGACTCTAGTCTGCTCCTCTACTTATACCTGACGAAACCTAATACATGTACTTCGATTAATGGTTTATTAACGAAACAAAGACGATGAGTATCGGTTTCAGATCCTTCTTTGATATCAGTTTTGTGGTGGCGGGGGCAGGTTATTTTTATAGTTAATCTTGATGACAGCTAATACTACACAAGTTTGATGTTTACATTAGTTTGTTGTCCCAGTATTCTCCAAAGTTGAATATGACCTCAGTAGTCTTACCAATTAAGACTAGTTGATCAAGACAGACAGATTGTGTAGTAGGAGAAAAATATGAAGTGTACAGCATGCACTGACAAATGAATGGCAGAATCCATTTATCCAAATCCAATGAAACCAATATGAATGAAGCATCACGAAAGACATAATTTATACCCCATCTTCACACTTTAAGATGTGGAAGCTGAGTATAAATTTCGCCTTTGGTGATGCTTGATTCATATTGGCTTCATTATCTATTGAAGAAAATGTCCAAAAATAGGTCCACGACCATTTTTGACTTTGATCATATATTTGATTGATTTTTATATATGGATTTTCAAATATGGAAAGCCTACGTAAGATCTGATTTTAAGCCTACATAAAATTATTTTTTCATATATGGTAAGCCTACATAATATTGGATTTCCATATTATGGGCACATGACATGCTATATAAAGTGGTCCAAAGGTTCTCTTTGAGAGATCTCATTGTGCTCAATGAAAGTCATTGAATAAGGGTCTGTTTGGATAGCAGAAACTGCACCGTAAGTGACAGTTTCTGCTGCAAGTGGTGGTTAAAATTTTGAGTTTCTTTGCTTGGATAGAGTGGGAACTCAGGTGGTAACTGAGGAATCTCTGACGCATTCAGAGATTGTCTCCCCTCTTTCTTTCCCTATTCCCTTTCAACCCAAACATGCGCAACTTAGTGGTAACTGAAAATTTGCCACAGAAAAAGTGAGAAAAATGGGGGGGGGGGGGGGGGTGGGTGGAGACAGATCCGACGGCCTCGTCGGTGGAAAAGAATCTGACGGCCTCGTTTTCGTCAGATCCGGACACGGTCGGACAAGGGCTAGGGCTTCCACGTCCTCATCGGATCCGGAGGCGGCTGCGGAGGAGACGTCGAATGCCCCGGTCTCCGGTGCTCCGGCGAGTTGGACGACGCTGGGACGTTCGACGATGACGTTGTTGCCTCGAGGGGTGGAGGTGGTGGTCTTGTGGTGATGATGGTGGTGATGGTAGTAGCAGTAGTGGTGGTGGTGGTGGTGGTGATGGTGATGATGGTAGTAGCAGTGGTGGTGGTGTTGGTGATGATGGTAGCATGATGGTGGTGGGTGGTGGTGGTAGTAGTAGTGGTGATGGTGGTGAACGAGATGGTGGTAGCAATGGTGAAGTGGTACCAAAAATGGGGTGTTGGCTGTTGTGCCCTCTTTTTTGGAATAAATTTGTTGGAGAGAATTCAAGAATGAGGTGGATGAGAGAATGAAGGAATTAAAACTTAATTATGGAATGAGTGGAATGAGGTGAAGGAACTGAATGTAGTTAATTAGCATGAAAATTTATGGTAATTAACATCATAATTTTTTATCATAAACAATAATAATAATAATAATAATTATATTATTATTATTATCAAAGTTGTTAAAAATTTGTTAACTTTTAATTTCAAAAGAATGAATAGTACATGTTGGGGGTAAGCCTACCAGGGTTACCACATCTCCAACTAACATCCACTTTCAACAATCATCAAACAACCGAACTCTTTTTTTTTTCACTTTCAACAACCATCCAAACAACCAACTCATTTTTCTTCCACTTTCATGCGACAAAAAATACTCTATCCAAACACATTTTAGAAAGTGTCACTTGCTGCAAGTGCACTGCAACTCATCATGACGTAAATGTTACTTTTACACTTTCAAAGAGTTACTTCTATCCAAACAGTCCCACGAGAGAATTACGAGAGAATTAAAGTTATTGAATAAGTTCAACACATATCCATATTTAGAACTGCAATACCCTATGATGTGGAAGCCACATAAGTTATTGCAAGGAAAATACGATATAAGTTGTTGGTTATATCCATACATATTCTTTAGAACTTGGTGGAACTGACACCGAAGAAAATCTGGATATACAACTGATACCAAAGAAAATCTGGACAGAAATATTTAATGGTGGGTATTATATGTAATTAAGATTACAATTGCCACGTTCCATTTGTCTTTGGAGTCGTCAAACACAAACTTGTTTATTTCGTGTTGCAGATTGTACAGACCTTGATAGCAGCCACCGGAATCGACATAAATGCCGGTAACAGAGCCGGCGAGACCGCCCTAGGCATTGCCGAGAAATGCAGCTACGAGCAGATCGCCTCCATCCTCAAGGAAGCCGGTGCTGCTCTCGCCGCCACCGGAGACCCCGGCCAGCCTCCCAACCCAGCCAAGCAGCTGAAGCAGACGGTGAGCGACATCAAGCACGACATCCATTCCCAGATCAAGCAGACCCGCCAAACCGTGGCGCGGGTCCAGCACATCAAGAAGCGCCTGCAGAAGCTCCACATCGGCGGCCTCAACAACGCCATCAACTCCAACACCGTCGTCGCCGTCCTCATCGCGACCGTCGCCTTCGCCGCCATCTTCCAGCTGCCCGGCCAGTACGTGGACGCCAAGGCCCCCGCGGCCGACGGCGACGGCCACAGCCTCGCCCGCGGGCAGGCCAACATCGCCAACAACGCCGCGTTCATCGTGTTCCTGGTCTTCGACTCCCTCGCCCTGTTCATCTCCCTCGCCGTCGTCGTCGTCCAGACGTCGCTGATAGTGACGGAGCAGAAGGCGAAGACGCTGATGGTGTTCGTGATGAACAAGCTCATGTGGCTCGCCTGCCTCTTCATCTCGATCTCCTTCATCTCCCTCACGTACGTCGTGGTGGGCCGCCGCCACTGGTGGCTGGCGTGGTGCACGATGGCGATCGGCACGACGATCATGGTCGTGACGATAGGGTCCATGTGCTACTGCGTCGTCGTCCACAGGATGGAGGAGAAGAGCCTGAGGAACATAAGGAGGGCCTCCGGGAGCAGGGAGCGGTCGATGTCGCTGTCGGTCGCGTCGGACTCCGAGATGGTGCTCAACACCGAGTACAAGAAGATGTATGCTCTTTAGAAATGATGATGATCAATGATTAATTCTCCGACTTCTTCGCTTGAAGCTAGCTAGCTCGTCAGTCCGGGCATCTGCAACATTGTACATATGTTCTAGTCCTTAGCCATACTATATGAGTAGGAAAATATAAAGAGAAATCTCATATTGTATGTCTCAATGGGATCTACTAGGTGATATTGTAGCCTAATTAGTGTATGTTATATATTCACATATTCATGCATGCATCTAGAATGACACCTTGTCCTAACGATTCCGAAAATTTATATATTTTTCGATGTAACAACCAGGCTAACATTAGTCTTTGGGCATCTACAGTCTGGCCAGGCTTTTTTGATGTACGTTTGTATCAATCAGGAAAGGCCATCTAGTAGATTTTCCCAGTAGGGGTTGATACTTGGGTTACCGCTGTAATGTCTTTTAGTCATAACAAGCTTGATTCATGGCCGTTTCTAACATAGATTCTGTAAAAATACTAAAATACATGTAATTTTTTTTTTACCATTCTAAAAGAATAGTCTTTTCCAGAGTCATGTTACTGTAGTTTTAAAAAAAAAAAATAGAAAAACCTAAATCTAAAAATGGATACATAGAGATTAAAAATTTCTTATTTTTGGTGTCTGTAGCAAGGTGCAACTTGGGCCCGGGCGGCCCGGCCCGGTCCGGTCAAACCCATCTGGGCCGGCCCGAGTCCGGTCAACGATCCGGACCGGCCCGACCCAGTGAGCAAGCGGTCCGGGCTGGGTTGCGCCTCCGGACCCGAAAGCCCGGCCCGGCCCTCCGGTTTGACCGCGAGTTCGGCCCGTCAAACCTGTAGAAACCTACTGGCCCGGCTTGGTTCGGCCGATTTTTAGTTTTTTTTTAAAAACGTTTGGAGGCCAAAATAACCATTTATCCCCATTTTACTTGTTGTTTTTAGACCGTTGGAAGGATATTTTGGTCATTTTATTAAAATGACCAAAAATACCTTTATAACAACTCTTTTTTGGGGGTAAAATAGGTCATTTTGTATCAAAAAAAATCTATAAATAGGCCATAAATTTTTAAACTTAATCACACCAACAATTTCTTTCCACTTACAATTTTTACAAGCAACCTAGTGTGAAGAGACGATTTATATCATGGATAATGATCAGCTACAACAACAACCACAAGATCAGCAACCGCAAACTGTACTGCAACCTCAACACGCACCGCAAGAAGAGCTTGAATCAGAATCGAAAATTTGGCATCATTTTAGCGGAGTACAATTAGCGTGCAAGTGGCGGTACCGAAAGAAAATACTCCACTAAAGTTCTTGTTGTATATTTGCATTGTAGGAAACGATTAAAATGGGACCATAGCCATGGTATAGGGAAGCTACGCAGACATTTAAAATTATGTAGGGATCATCATTTGGCCCGAAGTCCACGGGCGTCCGAAAAGCCGTCCGACCCGATGGGCCAAAGGCCCAAAGTCCGATAGAGTCCGGTAATTAGGGTAGTCCGATCCAGTCCATATTAGTATAGGGCTGGGCTTGGGCTATGCATCCGTCTGCCCGAGTCCGACCCGAGGTCCGCCCAATACAAGCTCGGACTATGCGTCCGCCAAGATATTGTATCACATAATATTCTATATTGAAGGAAATGATAATCCAAATTATTGCTGATATAATCAACTAATGTTGCTATAAATACATTCACTGATTATAATCATACAATGATCGACTAGAGGTTTCAAATTGCAAATGTATAAAGGCTGAGACATTTGAGAATAACATAAGAAAAAAACATGTCTGATTGTAAATGACTGGTGGTTGGAACTGAAAAATCTGCAATTCACACATAATAAAGAACTAGAAAATGTTTGATTTGTTTAGCCAACACTCATCTGATACATCACGAATAATTGTGAAGCCTAGAACTGAAAAATCTCAAAGAGCAATTCACGCATAATATTTCACGCTAAAAACCATAGGTGTCAACAACAAGGATAAAAAAAATTCAAAACATATCTAACTCGAGCGAGAATAAATTGTAGACGACTGGTGGTATACAATGCTAAAAGCTAACGAGAAAAGATTTCATGACCGGGCCTGCCCGGCCCGATCCGACTTGGTCCGAAAAGTCCGACTCTTGTGGGCGGGCTTGGGCTTCATAAATAATAATTAAGTCCGGCCCGGTCCGGTTCGAAATTTCTTTAGGGCAAAAAAAATCGGCCCATGTCCGGCCTGAGCCTACTTTATGGACTTGAGCGGCCCGGCCCGACCCAATGCCAATCCTTAAAATTAGTATCAACATCTAGTAATCTTGTATGAGTCATTAATTATAGTTTATGTCTAGTAATCTTGTATGAGTCATTAATTACAGTTTATGTACTAGTAATCTTGTATTAGTCATTAATTTTCAAATTATGCAAATCTTATATTAGTCATGCAATTATCTTGACATTAGTCATTAATTTTTACTTTCAATTTTTTTTTTGGAAAAAATACTTTTAATATTGTACATTAACTTTTACTTTCTAATTTCTATTTTTTTTAAACCTAAATGGTAGAAAGTAAAAAAAAAATTGGTTTTTTTTCCAAAAAAATCGGGCTGGCCGATCCAATGCTGAACCGGCCGGCCCAGGTCCGGTTCAGTCCGGCCCGTCCCAAACTGGACCATGGGTCCGTACTGGACTCGATTTTTCTTCCTCCGAGCCAATCCGATCCGGCCCGCTGCTCTATCCGGACTAAGTCCGGCCCTGCCTAGGCCCAGTCAACACTGGGCCCGGGCTGGCCCAGGTAACACCTTGAGGTCTGTATGGTCGCTTGTATATGCTCAGAAACGACCTAACTGGATTGCACAACTTGCATGTTCAGAAAGCGGCTGCCTGGATTATTGTATGGACTGAGGAGGTGATTATTGTATCATCTATTAGGAAGAATGGAGTTAGAATAATAGTGACAACCCATAAAAGAGAGCCTTTTGTTCTGTATGTTGTTGCATAGGATCAGAAAGCAGATTCTTCAGGTCTTTTGGATCATGACTAGGAACCCACGTCTGGGCGCGGCCAATGTGACAAGGCAAACGACTTGAAATGGAAGGTGCTCATCCCATTCTGGAATTAAGTAATTCACTTCATACATACATTCGGACATAGGAACCAACCCATCTTGGAGTTTTGTTTGCATAAAGAATGATCTCATCCACCTCGTGACAGTTTGATCCCCTAAAAGGTAAATGTTAAGGTCACTAGGGTCACTAATTTCCTGACATTTGGCATAATCAATTATATTTTATATTATTCTTATTTTTTAGGTTAATTTTTTTAATATTTTTTGAAAGAAAAAAATTATTTCTTTCTAATTATATGCCAGGTGCATTTTTGTATATTAAATATATTTTTTATATTTTTTGAATTTTTATGTCAAATATTATGCCAAATGCCAAGAAATTAGTGGTCGGGCTCACCATTCACCATTGCCATGTGGTGAGGCCGGACCATCCAATAATTTCTCCAATTATTGGCTTGGAGTAGGCAATAAGCTACTTTAATCGTTATCAAAGTATATTCTTATTCCGTAGCAGTTCGGTCGACCAAAAACTTGATTGAACCACGCAACGAAAAAATAAAAATAAAATCGAAGAGTATGTTTCTTATGTAAAGGTCAGTATAAAATCCAACGTAGCACAAGATGGAGATATGGGCTAGTTTGTCGCAGGAAAAGCAACCTTACAGGAGTACACAGATTCAGATCAGTCTGAAAGTAGTTCATACAATACTTTCCAAAACTTGATTGGACTCCCTTTTTTTTTTTTTTTAATGAATATCATATTTCACAAGTACTTTGTTTTCGACGTGGTAGGATGCTATAGTATTTGATTTATTTCACTTTATTTTAACATGATTATGATAATGCTTTACCACCACAAAAAGTCTGAGAAGAAAGTTTTAAATGGAGTGGATCAACAATCTCCTTCTCTGGATTAGGGATTTCTTCTATATATGCATGGTTGTCTTCTCCTTCACCTGAATGCAGGAGCAAATGTTGGGGACAAGGTAATCCTCGGGGGCCACTTTGAAGTTCAAGTTAGAATGAGGACGAGGGTAAAAAATTGGTAGAGTTTTTGGTATAATTATTTGCGTACCTAATGGCGAACAACATGGACTATATATATATAGGCCTTAGTTGAAAATTATCAATGACTTTCGTGTTTCTCAAGTAATGTTGGTGATAATGATGTTGTTATAATGCATTATAACAATGATGTATTGTTATATGATGTATTGTTATAATGCATTATACCATGCTTTCTCTTTAAATCATGACAAGTTCATTGTATCCTTTATTTTGGGTAGTAGTTTGTAGCTTACATTATTTCTCTCTAATTTGGAGACTATGTTTTGGTACCGCATGAATTTCAATAGTTATTTTCAGTGTTATTTCTTTATTGCTTCATTGTTATATTGTGATTTGTTGTTGGTTTTGCATTGCTTCATTCGCGCTTTCTTGTGAGAGTTGCTGTTGGGAGTTGGACTCTCTTATTTTGCATGGTCAGATCTCGTAGCGAGAGGAACTTCCTTCACTTTAAATTCATTTGATGACGCACATTAGAAGAGTGGAGACCAGGAGTAGATCTTGAGTGAGTTTTTTCTCCACCACTATGTTCTGTTGTTATTATTTCGAGACGTTTAACTACATGCACCTATTTATTCTGTGTATCTGATTGCATTGCACGTCTTTTGAGACATCATGCTGTATATTTAGACTACAACTGATCATTATGTGATCATGTATTATGGCAATTATGCTAGTATCCCATTTTGTTGAACTAGCATTATGACCATCTATGATAGAACATTTAGAACATCTTTCTATTTTTTATTTTACATGTCATATCTTATTCTTCTATTTTGGATTGAGACATAGGTTTATGTGATATCCTAGAAAGACTGTTGGTTTGTAGTATATACTCCTTTCTCTTGGATAGCTGTTATCGATATAGGGTGTTGGTGTATCATGAAGTACTGCATAGCTGGCCTGGTCAGACCCAGTTCTCCGTATAATTTTGATACTGGGGCATGCCATTTTTAGGTGCCAACAACACATGTTAAGTAACTTGTGAGTTGTAATTAACTAACTTGTGATCAATGTAAAAAACTTGTGACCTTGACACTTAACTTGTGATATTGATATCTAATTTGTTATATTGATACCCGCTTGTGAACAATGTAAGTCACTTGTGATTTTGATACTTAGCTTTGATATTGGTACCTGACTTGTGAATCGATGTGGCTTGTGTCTTGATACTTAACCTGTGATATTGGTAGCTATAACTTGTGATAATCATAAGTGACTGTGATACTTACCTGTGATATTAGTATTTAACTTGTGATATCAACGCAAATTATGTACCAATATCCTAAGATACTTAACATGTAATATTAGAAATTAACATATGATATGGTAAGCTACCTGTGATATTGAGTATTATATTCCTTTCCCATTGTAACGTGTTATAAATGAAATGTACAACCATACCAAAAACAAAATAGTCCATATAATTTTAGACGTCGGATTGTGAAAAGGAGGTGGTTGTCGGACTCGTCCGTCTAAGACGAGTTTGTAGTCACGGAACACGTCTCAATGAGAGTTAGGTGGCACAAGACATGAAATGGGATTCACGTAATTTGAGGAGAAAAAAAACCAAAATTTGACTGAAGCGAAAGTAATAAGTAAATCATATCAAGATAAAATAGAAAAAATTTCACGAACGGCATCAAAACGAAGTTTGAGAGTAGTGGGACGAAGGGGGCACACATGTCAGCCGCTACTGACATTGTTTCCGCTCAAAAAAGATGAGTTAAGATGAAGCCACAATATGAGAAAATGGAAAATATGAGTGTGGAGGTTTGTAAATAGGAAATTTTTTTGAGATTGTTTAAAATGGCTATTATATTCTTGACCTAATTGTCATTTCTTTCAAAAATAAATTTGTCTGGTAGGATATTAAAAGTCTTAAACCATGAATTCTGCATTATCATGTTAAATGCACAAAAATTTATTAGTATATGAGTGTATTGGTATCTAGTGGTTTGAAAGAAAGAGAAGTTAGAGAAAGATCCTTCGAGACAGCGCCAGAAAACAAAGAGGGTTGTCCCAAAATTCTCCCATGCAATACATTTGTTTAAAAATTAATTAATTTAAAAATTTGGCCGGCTCCTTCAACTTTTTTTTGTGCAATACACCAAGATGTTCGATGACTTTAAAGTTGTTGTCATAGTTAAATATATGGAGCGTGAGTAAAATATCAAAGTTGCAGCTGGCTCATTGGGGGTCAAATTTGGAGAGGACTGATCTACATAACTTCAAGCACTTGGATTCACAGCCAGTCCAAGGATAAGTAAGATAATATTTCGAATTTGTACAACTCTTTTCTACTTAGATAATTTTTAGACTCAGCGTGATCTCAATAGAGGTCGAGGTGGGTGACCCTCCAGGATCTAGGGAAGAGCATTATTCGATTTGGGATCGAAAATCGAACCGAACCGAACCGAACTGAATAGAGATTCGGTTCGGTAAAAAAAATCGGTTCGGTTTCGATATTGAAAATACTAAATTTTCTTATTCGATTTCGATTTCGGTCCAAAACCGAAAAACGAATAAGAAAATTTAGTTTATATATTATATATAGAGAGAGAGAGAGAGACACACACACATTCTCTCTCCTCTCTATAGGTATATACTCAATAAATTTATGTATATTTAGTTACTAATATATTACCAAAAAAAATGCAAATAAACTGAAAAATTGAATAAACCGAACAAAAAAAATCGAATCAATTAATTTCGGTTCGGTTTGATTTGGTTATGGGCCAATTCGGTTCGATTTCGGTTTACTTATTCGATTTTCGGTCCAATTCGATTTTCGGTTATTCGTTCATTTGAATCGAATTAACCGAATACTCACCCTACTAGGATCGATCTACAATAAATATTAAAGGACAATCAAAACTAGATCAGAATAGGACAATCAGCCTCCTGGTCCAACCCTGCTTGGATCATCTCTCCGAACTTTGTCAATGACAACTGCGACAAGTTGTCTAGAACTACACCTGTAATTGCAAGTGGCAGAGCGTAGGCCACTTTATGCCATGCCAACGTTGATGCCGATGAGAACCGACTCAATCAGTCGTAATCTAGTTCATTGGGATGATAGACAATGGTCGAGGGAAACAATTTGCAAATGAGAACTCTCATGGTGGTCAATTGCAAATTAGCCCTCATTAATATTCTGGTTCACATCAACCAATCACCCACCTAATTTATACACCAATATTAGTTCTCTACAATATTAATGAGAGCCACAACACATAAACCAGTACATTACTGTCTTTACATACGAAAGAGTTGTTGCTTATGAGTTCAAATTCACTCCAATTAACTTTTTGTGCAATTCTTGAAATTTTTGCATGATATTTTTACACAATTAATTGTCAAGATTTTGTACAATCTTTCTTCTGAAATTTTCATCCAAAGAAAAAGTTATAATTGCGTCCAAAGAAAGAAATTTGCCAAAATTCTACTCAAACAAATTCCAAACACCTATAATAAGGACGTTATAGTTAATTTCAATGTACATTGTACCTAATACATCTAAATACAACTAAACATCACATAAAATACAGCTAAACAACTTTCAACTAACCAAAATGTCCTTGCTAAGGGCATATGACATAATGTATAAAAAAAATGCCCTTACCATAGACATATAATTCTTTTGGCAAATAACGGATGTAAAAATGCCTTTACTAAGGACATTTTGTTCACAAGCAAACCTAAAAAGGCCAAGGGCCACTGACAATGACATTTATTATTATTATATATATTTTTTATTTAAAAAGTACGACAAATTACTTTATAAATAAAAGGTAATTTTTTAAAGAAGCTTTCTTATTAAGAACTTTTATATCACATTATACGTTATCGATAAATGCATATATCTTTTGATTTTTTTCGCTGTTAGATGGTGCTAAAGAAGAGGGGGGAGGAAATGACTAAAACTTTACGGGCATTTGAATTTCGTCTCACTAATTTCTGCAAAACTTTTTTTTCTTATACAATTTATTTCTAACTTTAATGTTTAGCTGAATTTTTTTTAATTTTTTTTACTACAAGTTATTTACTGGAAATTGACTGCAGACAAAAACAGATCCACTAATAACCAAAGATGGCTCAAGCCTTATAAAAATAAATAATTAGATTGTATAGTGTATACTATTTTAAAAATGGCAAAAAAAAAATGAGCACTCGGTGGCTCAATTGCTTCGGTGGTACTCCAAGTTATACCCTATTAACAATAAAGTACCTAATGTATTATTTCTTACTTAAAAGTAACACACGTTATAATTAAGGTGTATCACAGTCCCTGTACTAACTTTCCGTCAAGTTGCTAACGAAATGGGCTCAATTACTTCGGTGGTACTCGAAGTTATACCCTATTAACAATAAAGTACCTAATGTATTATTCCTTACTTAAAAGTAACACACGTTATAATTAAGGTATATTACAGTCCATGTATCAACTTTCCGTCATTTTCGAATCTCACTTTGTTTCTCTTTATTACCGAAACACTAAAATTTGAAAAACCTCGAAGTAGAGTAGAGCAACATTAGAGGAAAATCCTAACCAGTAGTTATTATTATGGAAACCCTAAAGTAATTTATTGTGTAAACCATGCAATAATTTATTGTGGAAACCCTAAAATAAAAGAAGAGTCGATCCTAAAAATGTTTATGCTGACAAAATTGCAACAAATGAAGCAAGTGAAATGGAATGGGATCTTACGAAGATCCCATGTTATTGCGAAGGAACTTCTCTGTGCAAATTATTCACTGCAAATACACCTTGGAATCGTGGACGCCAATTTTTAAAATGTGCAAAGGAGGTAGGATGTGATTTTTGGTGTTGGACTGATGAAATTCGGTTATGTCGTTGCGAAGCCGGATTTTGCAAAATACGAACATCAAAGGTGCCTAGGAGCTTAGGTCAAAAATTCTACTGTTGTCCATTATCTACTAGTGTAAGTGAAAATACTTTTCTTGGTACATTAATATAAATTAATTATTATTTTTGCTATTAATGTGTAACTTACAATTGTAATTTCTTTCTTCAATACGTGTAGAGGAAAAATCTCGGTTGTGAATACATTAGGTACTTTATTGTTAATATGGTATAACTTGGAGTACCACCGAAGTAATTGAGCCCATTTCCGTTAGCAACTTGACGGAAGATGGTACAGGGACTGTGATACACCTTAATTATAACGTGTGTTACTTTTAAGTAAGAAATAATACATTAGGTACTTTATTGTTAATAGGGTATAACTTAAGTACCACCGAAGCAATTAAGCCGCACTCGGTCAATATCAAGCACAGAGATCCAAAGCAAGAGCTTGTCATGGCCCACTTGCCATAGAAACGTAAGCAAGACACTATATCGGGGGTAGCTCGGTCATTTGACTGCCGTGAGCAGGTTGGTAAGCTGGAACTGCCAATTGGCGCGTCCGTGACGCGTGAATCCCCCCCCCCCCCCCCCCCCCCCCACCCACTCACAAAAAGCTTGATTAACCTCCCGCTCACCCAAAAAAAAAAAAAAATAACACGTGTCGACTAGCTAATGGTTAGCTGGCTACCAATGAACCGTCCTAGATGATGCCACGTGTCGTTGTTAAACAGTTGAACTAACAAAAAGAGCACGCGCAAACACGAGCAAACAAAATTTTGACAGCATATATCTGTCGGAGAGCAAAGAATTTAAATATTCTTCCCGGAAGGCCCCTACGCCCCAACCCCACTTCCTTCCCGAAATGCCCCCCGTATGTTTATCCCTTGCTTCTTCTTTTGTTCGGTATTGTGGGAAGGGAGTAAAGGAATTTATTCCCGAAGTGCCCCCGTACACTCCAAAGCTATCGATAGTCAACTGCTCCTCCCCCCAAAATGCCCCTCCTCCTTGTTATTATTTTGGGAAGATTATTCCCAAGACGCCCCCTTGCGCACTGCAAGCCATGGAGATCCCTCCCAAAATATCCACTTGCCTGTAAATCCGCTCTATTTCTAACGAAAGATTGCTTCTTTTTTCGGTTCACGAAAGAGCACTCCGCATGTTCGCCAAAATGCTTCTGAGAGTTGTTCTCCTCGGGATATGTTTGGGATTCTGTAGTCGTGTCGAGGGGATCGATCTGTGGCCAATGCCGATGTCGGTCAGCTACGGGAAGCATTCCCTCTACTTGAGCAAGGATTTCGGGCTGGTCACGGAGGGGAGCAAGTATCCAGACGGTTCGGGGACACTGAAGGATGCTTTCTTGAGGGTTAAGGACGTCATTCCCAACGGTCATGTGCTGGATGGGAGCTTGCCGAGCTCCGGCGTGGTCGCCGGGCTGCACGTGGTCGTTCTCTCGCCGAACGATACGGTATATGAAAAATGTGGACTATGGAGATCTAGTGAAAGTTATGATGTTCTTTTTTGAGGTTCTTCATTTTTAGAAAGTCATATTTTTATAACAACAAGATTGATTTTAGTTGATAGCTGTGGATCCGAAACCTGATTTCTATTAGAAGAAATCGGAATTCTGGTGTCATAACTTTGTTCTACATCGGCTTACTGGAAATCCAGCTCATAGTGGCCGGAATTCTGGTTGAGGGGAGAATTGCAAATGTATACTAAGGACCGGAATTTCGGTTGAGAGGAGATTGCTCACCGTAGATATTTCTCTCATTTGCTATTAATTATTCATCAAATCCTTGTCTTCGTCTTTTTTTGCTTCTCCTGTTCCTACTTTCGTGGCTTGAATCTATAGAACCTACATCCTTCCTTCCAGAGCCTAAAGGTGGCTTCTTAGATCACTCGGCCAGATTGTTTCAGTCGAATTAGGGGAGTCAAAATGTATGAGGATAAGAATTTTGAGAGCTGAGATCAGTTTTTTTTTTTTTCCGGAGCAAAGTTTGATTTACATATTTTATAGTAGGTTGATAATCAACTATAATGGATTGGAAAGAACCTATGGTGAACGGATATGGATATGACATGGCATGGAAGGACACGACGACACGGACATGGCACCAATTTTGGTGTCCTAATGTATTTTGGAGTGTCCGTGTGTTCGATACGCGTCCGAGACAATGTGGCTCATATTCTTGGAGTGTCCGTGCTTCCTAGTCAAAGAACATACCTCTACAATTTTTAATTTTGAGGCAGCTAAGATAGTTTTTTTTTTGCGATGCCCGGCGTAACGCTCGGGACTTTGTGCACGCTACGTTGCATGCCTTTTTGTGCCCACTGCCCCCATCATTTTTTATAAATGGAAGGAATAATACAGTGTTTTAATTTATTAACCCCTCCTCCATGAAATAACAATCAACAGAGTTATAAATTAATGAATAGTATAGAACTCAGTCATTCTTAAGGCAGGGGCGAAGCCTCTCTCAATTTTATTTTTCATATTCTTAAATACTTAATACCTAACAGTTTAGACCCTCCTAAATTTATTGTTTTCTGTGCAGTTGAACTACGGCATTGACGAATCATACAAACTATTGGTTCCTGCTACTGGAAGTCCCATATATGCATACATTGAGGTTGGGCATCTGTATCTTCTTACAATATTTTGGTGAACTTTTCTTTTTATTGTTTTCAGATCTATGCAAAGAGGACCAAACAATGCATGTGGTTATATCAGTAAGAACGCGACTTTACTAGTTAGCATTTGAGGTTGAACTTTGTGAACATTATAGCAGGTCCATGGTTTTATAGTTGCCTCAGCCAGAAACCGTCATCGAATGCTTCATTAGTTTGTTCAACAGAAATCCATAATTTTTGGACAACTTTTTCCCAACCGCTTCCATTCCACAAATAGGCCTATACTACTATTGTGACTTTCTATTTCTAAACCAAATTATTTCTCTCTTGACAGAAATGTCTCTTTCTTAATGTTTAAAGGTACTTTTTGCAGGCACAGACTGTTTATGGAGCACTTCATGCTATGCAGGTCAAATCACATGAATAATATTTTCAGCCTTCTCTACTAAACCGTTCACCTGACAAAGTATGTATTATTTCTTTCTGCAGACTTTCAGCCAGTTGTGCAGTGTCAATTTAGACACCAGGACCATCAAGCTTAGTTTGGCTCCCTGGTCAATTACAGATCAACCAAGGTTCTCCTATCGAGGACTTCTTATTGGTGAGATGTCATTTGAAATCTATCTGCTTTTACCGTTCTTCCACTTACATTTTTCTGGTACTATTCAGATTGCCATACCATTACTCAGTCCCTGAAGTCAACATCGTATATTGATATAACAATGTAGCCTGCAATTTAAACGTTCTTCAGAAGAGAACCTAATGGAGGCCTGATAATATGTGTTGATACAAGATATTCTATAATTCATTTATATCCTGACCGGACACTACATGTTTGTGTATGATGCAGATACATCACGCCATTTTTCCGTTGCCAATCATAAAGAGTGTTATTGATTCTATGACATACTCTAAGCTGGTAAATGCAATTTCAGCCATGGAGCATTATCATTTACAGTATGAAACAATGCATTTATCATCAAACAAATGCCATCATAACATTATTTATCCTTGATGAAATAAATATGTATATTGTGGATGCAAAGCTTTGGGTCCTAAATTCATTGTTGTGACATTTACTTATTGTTCTGATAAAAAAAGTAAAAATAAAGAAAACCTACCACAGTGCAGATATTTACAAACAATTTGTAAAAGAAAAAAAAATATTAGTGAACCCTCAATGCAGATTTACCTAAGAGTTGAAGTTTCCTTTATGCTTTTATTAACCATTTCGCGTTCAGGCTTCAGATATGGTTTTACAGAACGTGGTGTCCTTGTGCTAACAACTCAGGATCACCTGAAGGTAGAGACTAATCAAGAACTATTATTAAAACTTGAAAATTGTACTACAACAATAGTTTCTACAAAAGGATGCTAACATGCATCCGTCCACCACAAAATTACATCCAAAAGTCCTTTGTGCTAACATATTACAGCCAAAAAGTTTCAAATAATCTTGAAGAAAAAAAGAAAAAACGAAAAAACGAAAAAAAAACCTACAGCAGCATGCCTTCCATCTCTCCTTCCTGCAACTAGATGATTCCTCTCCTATGCTCTTCAAACACTCTGTAGTCTGGCATTACTCCTGAATTCTGACAATAGCACCACAGCTTTCCTTTTTTTTATGCATATACTTAAGGTAGAAAACTGAAGGAACGGGAAATTAGTTTATGTATTTGTCTTTATCATGAAAATCCTAACATTCTCAGTTGTCTTTAGCTTGATCTCCTTCATCTGTGAAGTACGTGATAGTCTCAACTTTACTTGCTTACTGTTGCTAATATTATCATCTTATTGTTTTTGGTAGGAAGTAGTTATGAAGGCCTTCACTTCTAGACCTTTTACCTGTTTTTATGGTCATTCTGGTGACATCATGATCATACTTCATCAGATCCACTAAGAAGGTCATGTAGTTTCAAGCATCACTTTAAAATAGCAATATGCGAAGGGAAATAAGTGTATGATAGTGTATAAAATCCTACTTTAGTTGGATACATGAAAATAATTGTGTTACCTTTGCTACTGGTAAGGTGTCCCACATCCACTCGTTGAGGAATACACCTTAACAGTTTGTCAGAGATTGGAAATTTGAGGCATTAATTAGTTTATAGAGTTGGTCCTGCACGCAACATGGGGTTCTCATAAGTCGGGTCCCAGAAAGATTTTGTGCCTCAATGTGTTTCAATGGTACTGTGTGATCCACCTCCGATCAATTTATATTAGATCATGTTGTTCATTTGAGCCTCCCGTTCCTGTTAGTTTGCGTACTAACAAGATTAGAGCATGGTTGGTACAATCGTGCTGTTCGTTTCTAGTTCACCTTCTTCTTCTTCTGACGAATGTCTATTGGGCGCAAGGTTTGGGTCTATAATGGACCTCTGCACCTTAGTTACACATGCCATCATGCATAGCCTGTTGTTCCGAGTCTTCTGACTTGCTTCAGGCTCAAGCGAAACCCAGCCAAGGTGGAGGTTTTGTTGAAATCTCTTGTATCCACTCATTGAAGCTGGTGTCATGGATGTAAAAGAAAGTCCCATACTTCCTGACAAAGCAAAGGCATTAATATATGGGTTTGGTGACTTTGGTCCTCAACAAGTTTCTTTTCTAGATATATGGGTCAAGACTCAAGTCTGATATTGTCTCAAACCGAGTTAGCTCATTCTGCAAGGTCCACTTTCTCATGAAGTACTTATGATTCTGGAGATACAATTTTTTTTTCTTTATTTTTTCTTATTGTTGGCTGTTAACATCAGTGAAGTTACTTCATATGATGATCTGGAATTTTGGGTACAATTTGAAGTGACTTCTCAAGTTATTGTAGTGGATAAAAAATTAATGACATATCATTGATCTTCCATACAGAATGTTCTTCATTGGCATATAGTAGATACACAATCGTTCCCCATGGAGATATATTCGTATCCAAAACTGTGGCATGGGTCGTACACTAGTACAGAGCGGTATACTATGGCTGATGCTCTGGAAATTGTAAAGTGAGTTCTTGTTGCCTGCAGTTATCTTGAATTTTTTTTGCATTTATTCTCGCTGTAACATACATGCATGTGTGCACGCACAACACGGACACACACATGCTCCATAGAGACTTGCATACATCCAGTTAATATGTACATGGAGGAAAGATGGTTGGACTTTACATAATCTAAAGTAAATCTGGAAACTGAATGCTAAAATTTTGAAGTGTTCTATGTTAAATACTATATATTGTCTTCTCTTTAGGCTTGAATGTTGTACTTTTCTTCATGTGTGTCTATCATATCCATGCATTTTTTGCATGTATTATATCTATGTTAACCTACTCTGTACTACAACCCCTTTTTCATAAGTGTAAACGTAATCTTGCAGGTACGCACAAAGACGAGGGGTAAATGTGTTGGCGGAGATTGATGTGCCTGGTCATGCTCTGTCATGGTAACTTGATATTATGTTCATTTGACTCGCTCTTCATTTAGGCAAATTTGATTGAGTAAACGATGTCGAATAGTTCTTGCTTCTAATCAGTTACCATGTTGCCAACTGAAATAACAATATGATTTCATCTTCCTTTTATAGATATTTGTTTTTTACTATTTGTTAACTTAATTAGGAACATGATTGGTCGTAAGAGGTCACTCAAAAATAGCTCCAAATGGATGAATGGTCCCAAGAGGTCACTCAAAATGCTTATTAATAGGATATAATCTTATCAGTAGTTGGAATCTTAATCACACAATCCTAAAATAATTATTTTTGAAGTTTTTTTTTCTTCTAATTTTAGCTGCCAAATAAAATGAACTCTAGCATTCACGAATCTTCTTAAATTAGCTAATGATTCGAATTTCTAAATTAGTTACCATATATAGTGAATTATGACAACCCCTATATCAAATTATACCAATCACTTATAATATAATATATATAACAATATAATAATACCAATCACTAATACTACTACTAATAATAAATTTCACCAAATTCAGGGTATTACATGTCCTTTTTCATATTATGACATTGATATCAAAAGTAATGAATGTTTCATTGATATCCATAGTAGACAAGTGCGATCATGGAAAGAGTTTAAATCCACCGGAGCAATTTTGCAATTGATATATTTTTCATTATGTATTAGTTGAAGTCACAGACATTTTCATGAGTGTCGCAAGGTCTTATAATCTGCAGGACTGCAAGATCTGACCTGTTGTGCCACAAAGTTGCCAGGTTCACATGTTCCTGTACCCAAAAGAACAAGGAGCCTGCAGACTTTACAAATATTCCCCAAGAAGACATGCAGATATCTTCTGAAAGATTATGTTGAATATAAAAGAAAGCGAGTTAGGATATACCAGTGAATATATACCATATGTACGGTATTGTGAGATGAATCAAGGCGAGGAAGGAAGGCTCCTTCAAATACATACTAAAACTTCACCAACAATGTTTTTGTTGCGAGTCTTGGAGAACTCATTGTAAAATTGTTGAACTAGTCAATTGCAAAGGATGATTGAACTATCCGCCAATTAGTAGCTTGGTTGACGAAGGAACAGCTTCCAGCATCCCTAAGAAGCGTTAGGCTACTTAACCACCCAGATTAGCCTAGATTGATAGACTAGAAATGCTGGTCTTCTAGGGCCAGATTCTGGTAGAGTAGGTCAGTTGTTTGGCCCCTTCTAGGTTACTAGTTTGTCGTGTCAACTGTGTACTCAAACAACTTGTGGTTTCTTCTTTTGGGGATTCCATAGTGGTAAGTGGCCTCCTAGTTTGGTTTAGTGGTAAGTACTCACCCTCTCCAATGGTGAGGTCAGGAGTTCGTGCCCTGGTGGCCACAAGTTGTGTTATGATTTAGGTGTAATGTGACTGGATATTTAATGGGTGCATGAGTTTGCTGATCGAAAAAAATTAGTGTTAGATCGTCCTAGATAATTTCCCTTATCTGGAAGAGTTCAGCTCTATCAACTTTAAACAGAGAACTAGTTTGGAGTGGATGCTCCCTATCCCTTTTTCTTCAAGAGAATCACTCTCTCTTCTTGTCGAATATCTCAATTCTTGTACTGCTTGACTAACAGGGATTTTCCTTGTGCATTCACCAACCTCCTCACATGCATTGTTGTATCTAAATAAACAGTCTTCTTGATGCGGGCTAATGGTGATAATGAACTTCTTCCTACCCTTCATGAGTCTCTATACCTTCATAGTATAATATATAACATCTTGTTCCCTTAGGTATTCATCATAAACATGATGATCAAGCAATAAAACATGTTTTTTTCCTCCATCTACCTTCTCTTCACCCTTCAACATATGTGAGAGTTTAAAGGCTAAATATCTACACAAACAAAGAAGATGAAGAGAAGAAAAGGAAAAGAAAAGAAAAGAAGGGAACATTGAAGAGTTCAAGGCAACAGAGGAAAAGGAAGAAGAGACAAAGAAGAATGAACCCTAAGGTATGGATTGGAAGTCATAACATATTAATTAACTAGTTATTACGATATATAACTACTTGATGAACAGTTATTAGTTGATTATGTGTGATGTTTCTTTGTATCTTCTACGTGTTTATGTCTGTATTATGTGCATGTATACATAATGGCTTGATGTTTGTAACACATGCTTCAGATGTAGTGTAGAATGCACGAGGGACCTTATATATGGATAACGCATTGTGTTCCATGGATCATTATCATCCAAGCTTTCCCTCATTAGAACGGGTTAAGCTATGGAGCATAAGCAAGCTCCAAAACAGAATTGCCAGTTTCATTACAGGCTATCAACCTCAAGTCGACGAGTTGAGATGGTGTCAATTCCTTGTCAAGGTAGTTTGAGCAAGAGTAATTTTCCCAAAAAAAACTAGAGGGCAAGTTGGTGGGTGGATAAAACTACATTTTGATTATGTACTTTAAGCTTATGCAACTACGGAGCAGTATCTCAAAGGAAGTAGGAATACCTATGTGGACTACGAAAATTAGGGATTTTTTTGGACTTGCGGAAGCTTTAGGTTTTGCAAAAAAATTATCATCTCACTTTATTCACAAAATAATTGTAATGATTCACAAAATTTAACAATGAAAGTAAAGATTGAAATATGTGAAGTAACGAAACAACGACGAAACTGAAACTGGAACGAGATTCTGACGCAGTGTGGAACTGCAATGGTAGATGGCATGGCGACGTTTTTGGCGGAGATCTTGCTAGTGACATGGAAGTTAGATTCCAAACAAAGGTCTTGACAAGGTGATGGTGACACCGAAAAGCTTTCGGAGCAAACCGAAAAGCTTTCGGAGCAACATTTTTTTGTTGCTTCATCTTATTTGGGAGTTACAAGTATCACGGCCTGATTCTACCGAATCAATAAGTCGCCACCGGGTGTGATGCAGTACAAGTCTAAATTACACTTGTATAAGGCAAGAACGTGCATGTATAGTAAAATATTTTAAAATAGGGTTGAAGCGGCAACATAAGCAAAAATTGAAAACACAATATTTGAATAAATAATTCTCTTTATTTAATAACTTAAAATGGAGTACATAATTTCTCTTGAACAGTTGAAAATGCCAACTTGGCTTACATTTTACAAAACTGGCAAACTGACATGGAATAATACGTTCCATACATCATCCCCTTTTATTACATTAAAAAGTAAAACACCTTGAAGAGAGCTTCAATGCTTTGTGAGACTACTAACGCTTTTGAAGGTCCACGTTGTTCCCAATACCTGTGGAGGTTGGAGTCAATACATTGGAGAATTCACTGGTGAATGGTATCAACCCAATTCACCAAAACCAACACAATATACATGTGAAACATACAAGTTTATTAATGTGATCTTTCTACTTGGCTAAAATTTGTTAACAATTCATAATCAAGAATATAAAACATAAACATGTACCCATCACTTGTACAATGATATCTTACCCACAACCGACTTGTCCATCCTTGCAAAACAAGGATTAGAAGTTTAGAACTACCTTTGCAAAATAATCATTAGCAATGCACCTTGTCTACATGACGGTCATTGGTGATTTCGATACCAAGAAAGACTATACGTATCTTGGGAGAATGCATATACGAACGTACCACCTGAAACAAATAATTGTTAGACCACTCAAGGTTCTTCAACGAATTGGGGAGAATGCATACAAGATTGAGTTACCATGTCACTATTGAGTGTTGCAACTTTCAGTGTAGCAGATCTCGCTCCATATCATGGTGAACTTGAACTTGTGAAAAAGTTCTCTCCATCAGAGGAGAATGACACCGAGAAACTTCCGGAGCAACATTTTTTGGTTGCTTCATCTCATTCGGGGGTTACAAGTTGATTTATCTTCATTTCTTGAAGTTACAATTTTTTTGGTTGCTTCATCTCATTCGGGGGTTACAAGTTGATTTATCTTCATTTCTTGAAGTTACAAGTTGTTGTGATTAATCTTTAATTAGACTTAATATTAAATAGTGGAATCCATTAGTTACTTTGCGTTCACTTTGGGGAGATGAAGGACTTGTATAACCTTCATGCCAATTAATCATGTGTAGAATCTTCCTTTATACTATTTAACCATTTCTCATGAGAATGTAATGACATGAAATAAATGGTGTAATAAAATATTATGAAGATGGCTTTTTCTTTGATCTTCCTCTAGGTGGATTCCTTTAGTTAGACGTTTATCTTCTTATTACTGTCTTATTCCCTTCTAGTTCTCCCACGACCGGGTGTCAAATGGTGTGGAATTTGTAGATACTAGAGAGAGAGATAGAGAGAGAGAGAGAGAGAGAGAGAGAGAGGAGAGAGAGAGAGAGAGGGACAATTAGGGTCTACTCATAAACATCCAATATTATTTCTCCATTGAAATTTACACGTACATTCTTATTTGTAGAAAGTTAAGCCCTAAATAGATAAAGATGAGTAACTAAATGATTACATCAAATATTGCAATTATCTCTAACCAAATTTAAGTGGAAATCAAATATGACAAAATAACTTACTAAATCCTAACAACATATTGACCTTTGTATTGGGCCCACTAATGGTCCTCCATCAAGCACCTTCCAAGTTCCCTAGACCAAACAATAGTTCGGAGGAAAAGCTAAAATTGATATGATTTGCTATAGGGAGTTCCATTCAACTCTATGGCAACAAGCCAAAGAGCAAAAAGGAATGACGTTCCCATAAGTTATAAGCATACACTATATAATATTCGGATCAAAATGGAATCTTTTCACATACCTTTAACCATAAACACAAATTGTTTGTTAATAGTGAGAAGTGATTCAGTTTATTGTATTTCGACTGATAGATAGTAAATCCTCAAACAAGTTGTGTTCAAGTAAATTCTGACAACATGGATCATTTTGAATGGGAACACATTATGTTTAGATGGCCTATACATTTTTTCCATCTTCTGTGGCTACATACATTTTTTTATGAGTCATGACATATAGATAATTTACACTGTTCATGTTCATGTTGATCAACTTAAGACACGTGGGTCATGATTCAGTTTTTAGGATGCTCTCAAACCATAAATTGGTATAAAATATGTTCTACATTATTAGAAAGAATTTCAATATGTAACCCTTTCTTGCAGTAGGATAATATTTGTTCATTAGGCATTGTAAGTAGATAATTTATTTGATCATGCATCATATGCTTTTGACATACAGCATAACAAATGTAGTTATTGCTTGGAGAAGCCGTCAATATGCTTTGGTATGTACATGCTCTCTTGAAACCTTAGATGCAGGTTCTCCTTCCAGGTAGTCTTTACTTAAGGTGGCCTCTTAGTAAAGAAAGTAGACGAGAAATTGAGACCTTCTACGAACTAAAGTCACAACAAATTTTTTTTCTTCAAGACTGAACTATGAATGCATCCAAATAGTACAATTAAATAGATTAGAAAAATGGATGAAACTGCCTGACATTTACAGTACAGCAAAGTTTCTTTAAATTTCTGACAAGTCTTTTACAGGGGTAAAGGCTATCCTTCTTTATGGCCCTCAGCCAATTGTCAGGAGCCACTTGATGTCAGTAATGAGTTTACATTCAAAGTAATAGATGGAATTCTTTCAGGTAAGATTTAACTATTCTTGTTACTGTAAACATGAGGAAAATATCCATCTATTTGCAAAAGATACATGCTGAAGCCCAAAATTTAAATCTAATGCAAAATCTGTAAAGCGACCTTTGCATTTGATAGCTTCTAAAAATACGACTTATCTACTATGAAACCCAGTACTTATGTAGTCAATGATAGTGTACAAGTAATGGAATGCAGATCATTAGGAACACTTCTTTGAATGGTTTTCTGCATCACCTGAAATAGCTAAAAGCAACGATATCATTTCTATTTGCGTTATCATTCAGGTTGATGTACAAAAAACTTAAATATATTCCAGAACCAAACATAAATTGGTCTAGTTTTCGAAACTCTGGCCAGTATCTGAAATATGGATACCTTTAAGCTTGTCAAAGATGTTTTGGCGAGCTGAGCTTTCTTAAGAGACTTTGAAACCTTTGACCAGACATACCTTTTTAAAGACTACATACCAAGAAACGAGCGCCCTACTTCAGTCAAAAGTTCCTCCCAGATACTTGGCTTAACTTACCTGGCTCGACATTCTTGGGAAACAATAGATGTAGGCTTTTTGATGACTTTGCCATTCAATCTTGTGAACTAATTGAGACCAAAATTGGATAAGGAGATACAAATGAGAGGAATAACCAATCATGAAAGAACATGAAGTCATTATGTTTCAATAGTGGTACAAGAAACGGTTGTTTTCCAGTGAAGTGGCAATCAATTTGAATGTTTTGTTGCTTGGTTTACATATGATGAACCTGGTTACTGGCAATAGTGATTGTTTTGAATTTTATCATTATAGAGACAACAAGAAATTCAGACTTCACATCTAGCTCCTGGGTTGCGAAACCACAGCCCTTCTCTAACACCTTGTGTTTTCTATACTCAACTTTTGCACTAGATCGTGCAACCACAAACTGCTTCTGACTTCTCTAGTTTACAACACATCCTGTAATAAAAGAATAATAACCCAATGTAGATCAGCAATCGTCACAAATTTGTGGATTCTGCATCAGAGTGTACTTCAACCTGGAGGTGTGCATTTGTCCTAAACAAAATTCCTATGGTAGAGAGGGTCATATAATCCCAGCCACCCCCATGATCCATGATCCCGTGTCTTGATAGGGAAACTCACGCCTAATTGTCAATCACTCCCTTAAATTGGGCCACCTTAATATAGATTTGATCATGTGACTTCGATCTTAGTTTGCTTGTAACTTCATGCAACAGAAAGATGAAAAGAACAATAAGGAAATTAAGAGGGCAAAAGGTGCACTACAGGTAAACCCTGCTACCTTGCCTAGTTATCAATAGACAAGGTGCCTCCACAGATTTTTTGAGAGAAGACGGAAGCCCCCACAATTAATCGTGGGGAATCCAAAATCTAGCCTCCCTGCTAAATGTCGAAATGAAATATCCCCCAAGATACGAACTAATCAGGATAACGAGATGAAAGAAAGACCATCCACAGGTCCTAACAAAATACAGTCATCCTAAACAGTGACCATCCATTGGGCCTAATAAATACAATCATCCCAAACAATGACCAAAACGGGCAATATCCAGTCTGTCCTAAAGCTCTGTGATGGAACTAACTCTTATCCATATCCTGTGACTCCTCCCCATATGCTTTCGCTCCCGTCGCTGCCTTGGCTCCATCTCTTTTCCTGTTGATCCTGTCCACAGATTGATGCTAACATCTATCCATTCTTAAAGATGATGCAATGTACTGAATCTTTTGTTGTTGAAATAATATCTATCCACTCACAAAGGTGCCTCCACAGGTTGACATCTGATTCAACCTAGGAACAAGCGATTCCCTAAAAGCAACCAATTTATTCCTTGGTAAGTCGGGCAGAAACTTGAACTGTGCACACATACTAAAAGGGTAAAGCAACAAAGATATTAAAAATAGGAAAACATCAAAAATGAAAAGAGGGCTGAGATGAGGGGATGGAAGGTATACTAATTTCTTTGCCACGACAACTAGGAGTGAGTAGAGTCCTCCATTGAATGGATGCGAGGATTAGAAAGTTTACTTTTATGTGAAACAAGTGAAAGATCCACATAATACCTCTGCCTCAAAGTTTGAAGTTGACTTTTCCAGTTCCTGCAAAGGCTCTATATCAATTTGGTTTGCACTTTCTCGGGTATTTTTAATGAATATACATTACATACAACTACATTTTGTTGAATAATGCTCATGGCTTTTGGAGGAATTGATGACAGATATTTAAGAATGACCCTGACCAATGCAACTGTTCTGGTTGTAGATTCAGTCATGCACATAGGGACTTGATACATTCAACTAAAATATGCTAAAATCTTTCCACAGCCACAAAATTAGGGGTGTCAACGGATGCTTATCGGTACGGATAGGGCAATATCCGTATCCATATCCGATTTTGTTTGTAATATCCGAATTCGATCCGATATCCGAACGGATGTCTCTTTTGACACTTCGGATTCGTATCCGTCTAGTTTAGCGGATATCGGATAATATTCGATCCGATCAGCTAAAAAAATTCGAATGTTACTTTTCGAATATCCGAAATCCGAAATATTAAATTTAGTTATCCGAATATATCCGAAAACCAAATTCAGTTGTGCTCTATTTGAGCCCTTTCGTTTTTTGTTAAAAATTCCAAGAATGCTCAACTGACTTGCTCTATATATTGTTTTATTTGAACTTCATCTTCTGTTGAAAATTTCAAAACTACTCAATTTGAGCCGGGAAAAAAAAATATATATATATATATATATATAGGCACGGTTCGGAAGTCCCGCCCTGCACCATCGGATCGGGGGGCCCGCGCGCACGCCTGTTTGATTCAACTGTCTAGGGCGACGGGGCTCCCGCGGGGCTCCGCGGAAGGGGCTCCCGATCCGGACCCTATATATATATGAGCACTTTCATCTTTTGTTGTAAATTATAATTAATATATACTACTATTATATATACATTATATTAAAATATAGAGGTATACAAGTAATAAATGAATTGAGTTATGTAAAACTCAGTTGAGAATAAAATCATTTAATTTTCTCTGGTAATTAATATATGTTACATATACATTATACTATAATATATATATAATTTCGGATATCCGAATTCGATATCCGAATCCGATATCCGAAATTTGCAATTTAAAGTCGGATCGGATATTAATGTATTCGAATACCTTACCATCCGAATTCATATCCGAATAAAAAAAATCCGAAAAATATTCGGATATCCAAATCCGGTATCCGAAATTTCGAATAATATCTGAAAGTTCGGATACAGAATCGAATCGGATTTGAATTTTCGACTATCCATTGACAGGTCTACACAAAATACAGATCAAAATTGAAGTTTTCATTCTTAGATTCTATTCCAATTCCTTCCTCACTTGTAACTTCAATTGAAAGTTGTTCAAGTTAGTCGGGAATACATGTCATGATAATCCTCTCTTCCAATCCAAAAAAATGTGCTCACCTATAGATAAGGAAGTAAGAGGTAGGTTCCAGTGGTCAGTCACATGTTATCCACTATTATTAAGGTATCCTTGCATGGAAATGCAAAGGAGAATCTTTTGTTAATAGTATCCTTTTGTCCTCTGTGATCCGACAAGAATCGCAGATTATAATGCTGCTATTTGCGGACATAATGTCCCAAAGTTTTCATAGCGACAGCCTATTGCTTCATGATAACAATTCTCTTCCAAAAACAGGTTGAGATCACATATGCACCAGCTTCAAAAGCTTTATTGTAATGGATGGGTAACCTATCTGTCTAGCATATTATAGAATTATCCATTATCATTGATACTGCATGGAATCTTATTAGATCCAGTAGCTAATTAATGATAATACTCCATCTGTCCACTCCCTTGCCTGTTTTTAGATTTTTTTTTATAACAAAATTCTTCTCCCCCTCAGTGCCTCGCTGAAAGAAAATATGTTAGCATGTGTCTCAAGCTTGATGCAGGTAGCAAAGCTACTAGAAACAAGAAGTGAAACTTCAGTGTATATGTGCTCAAGTAATGGTTTTAAGTATAAGCCGAAACCGTACTGAAACCAAAGAAACTACCAAAACCGAGCAATTCAAAACCACCAAAATGTCCCAAAATGCCAAAACTTTTACTCATAGGAAGTGTCTGTAACCAATAGAGAAACCTATCTTTTGGACCTTGGTTCAAGATATCTAAGTGAGGGAGCTGTTACGCAGCCTCGTTCATGTAGCTAATCAAGTTTTGGTATCATATATAGAATGGGCTGGCCACCATAGTTCTTGCATGTGTTGACCAACTATTTTGGAAGGTTTGCAAATATCGGTATCGAACCCTTCCTATGAGTATCAGGATCGGCATTATCTGTGGTTTCGGTTCACAGTATCAGATTTTTTGGTATCAGAAAGCAAGCAATTATTAATAAATTATAAAAAACAATCTAGAAAAAATATTTATAAATTTAGGCATAATTTTAAGTATTTTTTGTGTTGTTTCTTAGTAGTTTGAAATTAAATGAAATGATAGTCACCCTTGTTGATTGGTTTACCTGTGATAAATAAGTTTTTTTTTTTAATTTACATGCTTTACAACATTACTATGCTTCTACACCCTTACTGATTGGCCTTTTTCATTCAATTCTCTCCGTCGAATTGACTGGAAAAGAGACCCCAACGTCGGTATCGGTCACTACCCCGCGGTGGGTAGCGGATCGGGACATGTCAAACCGTATACATTGTCGGCCGTATCGTATCAATATCGGCCGATACTGTAAACTATGCTACAGAGGCTAGTTTAAATGCTTTCACTTGTTGGGATTGCAGAACCTGAATTTTCCAAACAGTGATTATTGTAACTTTAGTTCACCCCACTTAATAAAACCAACAACAAAGTTTGAGCTCCAAGTGAGTATGAACTTTTGAATTTTACACTACTTCATCATGAAGGATGACGTAATCAATATGCAATTTCAGCAAAATCCCCGTTGATGAGTATAATACAGTGAATAAGAGTTGTTTATCCTTTTATACCAGCCATGTTACTTATCATTGGCGTTGGAATGTGACTGATATCTTGCTTAATGTTTCAGATTTTAGCAAGATCTTTGAATTCAGATTTGTCCATTTGGGAGGTGATGAAGTTGACACAAGTAAGTCCCATATCATTTAAACTTATACTATTTACATTTGACTATAGTATGTGGCAGGATTTGGATTATTTATTCCATTGTGCGAACCACATTGTGTGCATCTCAAGGATATGCAGTTCAAGTTCGCCATGGGATGAGGGTGAACAAAGTTTGGCAGCCTCCTCTAAAGAGGATGTGACCTATCTCTTTGATCTTTACATGTGTTGCTGGATCTATTTTACCCCTGCACTTTCTTATTTATTCTTCTTGAAAAAAAAATGGCTTTTCCACATGGAAGTCTCAGAGCCAATGCCCAACCTAATGTCTTGGAAGAACTGAGACAATCTTTTAGATAAGGACCAGGAAGAAATTAGTTTTTTTCCCCATTCTGGGACAACTTTGTTCTTCTTGTAACACTTACAGAGAGACATGTAACGGAAATTTGCATTAAATGCCTTTTTTCTTTTTAATTTCAGGTTGTTGGACGACAACACCTCATATACAGGATTGGTATGTTACTCTCTGGAACAATGGTTCTGTATTTAATTTGACTAATGCATAGTATGCTTATGCCTTTCACTATGGTGATAGTTTGGCAGTCAAATGAATGGAGTCTTTAATATTGGCAATATAGCTCTATAATTCTTGAATGAACTTACCTAATTTCATCCTTCTTACAGTAACACCATTAAGGTCTTGAATCTGATTTGCTTATCCATGACTTGGCATCTTATGAAAGCTTAACTTCACTTATTAAGCATGCCCAGAACTAGTCTCTACTTGATACGTCTAGTATATATATATATATATATATATATATATATATATATATATATATAAGACATCTTTGTGTGAGACAGAGAATGAATCCATTGGGCATCTGTTCTTTCAGTGCCACGTGGCATGGAGCATCTGGGCGGAGCAGAGCCGGAGACACTTGGGAGGGGTTGGAAGGGAGCGGGACTTCAGAGAAATCCTTAAGTGGATTGGTGATTGCAGGGGCCAGGAGCAGAGCTGGGCCAGATGTGCCAGATTGAGACTTGCTGCATCTGTTTGGCATGTCTGGAAGGAGAGGAACCGATTTATGAGGGCTGTCCACTACACCAGTGGGCATCCTTCAAAACATTGAGTCGGATGTACTAGTAATGTCCCCCTGAGTTGGGACTGTATCTCTATGTTGTAACCTATTGCGATGATAGTGGAATAAAATTTACCCTTTTTCCAAAAAAAATATATAAGACATCCATTTTGTTATGAAATAAGTTAGGCAAGTGCTCTCAGAGATAAATCACTATTTTCCTATTAAGTTCTCGTTTTAAAACATATGGGCTAATATGAATTTAGGGGTACCCATTTTCATAAAAGAAAAGTAAATCAGTCCCTAATGTGTCATGGAGAGCTCCTACTCTCCTCCCCCTCCACCCAAGCCACCAGATCTTCCATGGATCCTCTCCTCCAGTCAAGGAAAGCTCCAACTCTCCTCCCCTCCAGCCATCTCCGAGTAATGGAGTGCTCCTGCTCCCCCTTCCTCCTCCATCGAGCTAATGTGGTCCTCACCAGCATGTTATTTCTTATCTGAGAGCACCTAGCAGATGTGCTGCTCAGTTCATCCATCATTCTTGTGTTCTCTTGAGAGAAGTTAAGCAAAGAGTCCCATAGGTCATCCTCTATATCAGTCTCACTAATGGCTACAACCTAGCATTAGTCTGGATTCTCCTCACCATCCAAGAAGCACCGACCTCTGCCTGGTCCATGTATCATCTCATGGCCAACACATCCTTCGTGAATCACAGTCTTCATAGGTGACCATCTACACCCAATTCTAGTTCGTTCCCTATGTGTTTCTGTAAAGCATGATCTTTATTCTCTTTGCCTTTTCTCTCTCTTAAAGAGCTCATTGGATGGATTAGCTCTGAGAGCATTCCTTAGGCTTCTTGGCGAAAGAAAGAACTGATTTAAGTAGCTAATGTAATGCAATTTCATCTGACATCTTTGATCAAGCTGATGACAAAGAATTGCTATAAAACCTTTGTGGTAGTCAGTCTTGGGTTGTGACTTCTGATGTTTTTTTTTTCTGTTTGATCTTTGTTTTTATATTCCTGCTTTCTATGGGTTGTGAGGAAATCCATTCTTACAGTTTCATAGTCTCCAATTTTTGTTCTTATCAACATTCTGAATGACAGGTTAAAGAAGAATAGATGAATGAGTCTGGTGCCTATGAATACTTTGTCCTACGAGCACAGAAAATAGCAATATCACATGGATATGAAGTCATAAACTGGTAAGAGACATTTACGTCCTTACCTGGGGTAAACTTTCTTTCTTAGTATAGTTTCTTATATATTTATTTGTTTTGGAAACAGGGAGGAGACATTCAACAATTTTGGAAAGAAGCTGAGTCCCAGTACTATAGTGCATAACTGGTAATCACCCATACTTCACCGTTGTCTGGTGTTTTGGCCTGCATAGATATTTTACATTACACATCTTTGTAAGTGCACAATCAGCATCGGAGTTTGTGGGTCATACCTTTTCTACGAAATGTAATGTGGTCTCAGATCTTAAATGTTTCAGTACCATCAAACATATTTCTTACTTTGGAAAGGACTATAGGCATAACACACACTCCATTAACTGATGTTTATGGAACACTTCTCTACTAAGCAATAACTCACTTTCTCTTGTACATTTGTAACTAAATACCTTCTTTACGAAATGTAATGTGCTTTCTTCCAGCCTTTTATTCTTTATCTGTTAAAATTGCATTTTTTTTAATGTTAGCATGAGCCTTTATGTCAGCATGAACATTCTTTGATTTTATAAGTCCAGATAAGAGTTTATTGGATTCTAAGCAAGATTACTTAACAATTCCATTCTCTCTTATGGATCAAGATCATTTTACCTTGTAATGCTCAATTCTTATGGATTGATAGGCTTGGTGGTGGAGTTGCTGAGAAAGTGACAGCTGCTGGGTTAAGGTGCATTGTGAGCAATCAGGACAAATGGTACTTGGATCACTTAGATGCCACTTGGCAAGGGTTCTACATGAACGAGCCACTCGTAAATATCACAAAAACTGAGCAACAGAAATTGGTTATTGGTGGTGAGGTATGCATGTGGGGGGAACATATAGATGCATCTGATATCCATCAAACCATTTGGCCACGTGCAGCAGCAGCAGCAGGTAGTTGACTGGACTTGGAACTCATTTCTTATTATACTACAAGAACCAGTTTACCAGGTTGGACTATAAGTTCTAGGATTATGAATCTTAGATTGAGATGTGAAATCTTTTAGTTATTCTACTCGTCTGTTTTCTTATAGTTGAAAAGGATGGTGCAGTATGTGGTGATTCATCACAACCCTCTCGTGGTCTGATTTTTTTGATTTTTCTTGAACGGACTACGTAGGCTATGCCTCATTTTTATTTTGGGGTTTTAGGCTATATGTGTTTACAAGAACAAGTCAAATATGTTGCTTCATTTTCTTAAATTACAAGAATTGAAAGAGAGAGTGCACATTTCCCTCCCATTTTCCCATTCTTCTTGTGCAATAATTTAAGTTTGACTTGTCTCCAAATTAGTCGGATATTATTGACTAGAGAAATTATTATTCATTGATTTTTCACATACCTTCACTCAGTTTTCTTCTGAACCTCACATTATATGTAAAAGAAACAAAAAGGATCTTGTTAGTTTCTACTGTTCTCATATTTATGTTTCTAGCTTGACCATTATAACTCGGTATCAGAGTCCCTACTCATGCGGACATATTAGTCAAATTAATTTTCAGTAACATAATATCAGTACAATTTTTTCTGTTACTAACTTCTTCACATAATTTTGCTCATGTGCCAGAGAGGTTGTGGACTCCGCTGGAGAAGCTGGCGAAGGACCCCAAGCTAGTTACATCAAGATTGGCACGCTTCCGATGCTTGCTGAATCAGAGAGGAGTAGCTGCTGCACCGCTGGCCGGACTAGGTCGAGAAGTGCAAATAGGCCCAGGTTCTTGCATTTCACAGTAGGCCCTCTCCTGCAGGAATTTTAAATTGGTCATTGAACTGCAGTGTTTTCTCGGGGCACTGTCAGAGGAACACATTTACATGCCCACGTCTTCAACAACTGAAGATTTGGTGCCAATATGAGAGTAGTAGTAATGTTTCTGGTGATTATTGTTATCTCGTTATTCCCAATTATTAGCTCCAAAACAAAGTCCTTTGCCTAATTAAAGCAAGGCAGTAGTATATGCTGTCTTTGTTATTTATGGAACCACATTTAATCATCAATGAACCAATACATTTTTACCTACAATTTTTATGATATGCCCTGTAGATTTTCAGGCCAAACATTTTCTGTTGTCATTCCCTACCCCTCTTCTTCCTACCTCCCTGACACACTGTTAGTGTTGGCTATAGCAGTGGAACGAGTGGGAAGGGAGAGAGGAAGACTTAGTTGTGAAGGGTTGCTGAGTAGGTTATGGAGGGAAGATGGAGGAGGAGCGGGTGTTGGGTGGGGGTGGAGGACGACGATGAAGAGAACAAAATACTTCCACTGAGTCGATTGCCGATCCAATACCCACCACCGTCTCTGACATCTGTCGTACTTCTTTTTCTCTCTTTTTTATCGTAAGCCGCCTACTTCCACCACCAGATTATTCGATGGATGCGGAAATCCATGACAACTATGGGAACATATCATTTATATTGGAGTATTGTTGGATGAGAAGAATTATGATCTATGGGCACCTCTCATTGACATGCATGTAGCCGAGAGAAAGAAGATGGAATATCTCCCGCGGATCCCATGTATGATGATTGGTACTCCGAGGATCAGAAAGTTAAGAGTTGGCTTATATCCTCTATGAAGCCAGAATGGATGAAGCGTTATGTCCGCTTGTCGACTTTAACAGAGATTTGGAAATAAGACTGTTTTCTTTGATGAGGAGAAAGAAGTACGACTTTACACCCTGAGCTAGAAGGCTACCCGTCGTACTGGAAAGTGTGGCCACTGCAACTTCCCTAGCAATTCAAAGGTCCAATGCTATGGGTTGATCCTGAAGGATGGAACAAAATTTGTGATCTCCGCTACAACAAACAACGTGTTGTAGTTGCTGAAACGAAGAATGAATCTGAGCTTGTTAACAAACTACTGCTTTGGTCATTGTTGCAGCTGACGAGGGTATTTCTGATTCTGTTTCGAATAATACTTGGATAATTGACTATGATGCATATATGACATTTGATTCTAGTCTTGTTTAAGCTGTTAAACCATCTAACCAGATTGATGTCACCACATCTGATGGCATTACAATTCCCATCCTTGGGGAGGGCATTGTTTCTCTCACTGACAAGATCAGCCTATATAATGTTCTTATTGTCCATTTACTTTATTATAATCTTCTTTCTTATAGCTCGGCAAACCAATGCATGTTGTTTTTTTTTTTGGCTTAAAAGCTCTTAATTAGAGAACGACTTAATTATATGAAGTCTTTAATTAAGGAAAGTATTGTTATAGAAAGTTTTTAATTATAAGAAAGTCTTAGAATAGATTTGTAATTGTAATTACTTGGTGTACTAGGATTTGCATCTCTATATATATTTGTCTCCAAATACAGATGAATACACATCTAATTCATTCAATTCTTCTGCGACAATCGTCTCTCTTGATCCCAATAGAATTTGCCTTTATAAATTACAAGACTTCAGAAACAATACTAAGCTACTAAGCTGTGGTTTAATCTGTGATGTGTGTTTTTCTTCTTTATTTTAAATGGTAGTACATGCATGCACATCCGATTGGAAAGATTCGAGAGACGGATAGTCCGTGTAGCCGACCACTGGATCCGAGGTGTAGAATGTGAGCCTGTCGTACTTATTCAACGGTGCATTGAGCTCGAACCTCTTTGGCAGATCAGGGTTGGCCAAGAAGGACCGACCATACGCAACCAGATCCGTGTAGCCTTCCTCCACCACCTTGTTCCCTTCCTCCCTGTCATAGCCTCCGGCCGCAATGAACGTCCCCTCGAAGGCCTTCCTCATCCCCGATAGCCGGTGGGGGATCTGCCTCCGGCCGTCGACGATGGACATCCTCGGCTCGACCATGTGCACGTACAGGATTCCCAACCCGTTGAGCGATTCGACCATGTAGTGCCCGAGGGCTTCCGGGTCCGAGTCGTAGCTCTCCACGTAGTCCGCGAAGGGGGAGAGACGGATGCCTACGCGGTCGGCCCCAATCTCGTCGACGACCGCGGAGGCCACTTCGAGAGGGAGGCGGCAGCGGTTGGCTAAGCTGCCGCCGTACTCGTCGGTGCGGTCGTTCACACTGTCTTTCATGAATTGTTCGAGGAGGTAGCCGTGCGCGCCGTGGATCTCAACTCCGTCAAAGCCTGTGAACGGAACAGGGGATACTATTATCATTAGCATGCATCAATATTGCATATAAATATAAAATATTGAAATAGTACAAATATTTAATCCTTAATAACCTTTTATTATTGTGATAGAGTTTTGGTGCAGTGACCTAAAATTTAATATGTATCAGATCAACCCAGATTTGAATTCTCTGGCAAGCATTTTAAGCAGATATCACGCAGTGTGAATTTAACTCTTTGGCTATAAGTGATGGCAAAGACCTTTTAACAGAATGAATTGTGCTAACTATATATACTACATTGCCACTTAGTATTAACTAGAATTGTAACAATTAACATACCAGCCTCAATGGCATTTCTTGCAGCAAGTCTGAAATCGTCAACTATTTGAGGGATCTCCTCCGTCCTCAATCGCCGCGGAGTCGAGTACTCGGCAACAGTTCCGTCGTACTGAGGCCGAGGGGGAATGCCTCTGTTGGTACTGGAGACAGGAGCCTGTCCATTAGGCTGGAAGCCTTATATGAAACAACTTTAATTATATATACAAGGCTTGCATTGCATGTGTTGAATAAAAATGATAATATTATATTGGCATGCATCGATCGATCGGTAGCTTACTGGTATTAATTGAGACTCTTCCAACATGCCAAATCTGGCAAAAGAAGACGCCACCCTTGTCGTGTACTGCGTTCACAATTGGCTTCCATGCCTCTACTTGCTCTTTGGTCCAAATACCTGGAGTACTGTCGCGATGCCTAAAACATGCATACACATTTGAAAAAACCTATTAATTCTTTCGAAATTGATGTGTCCGCACTATATTGTGTCAGACACCACCCAAATACTCTGCACCATACCCCCATTGACTGGCCAATATTGGTAACACATGTTCATGTATTTCCGTGTCGTATTTATGCCACATTGTGATATATATGCTACAACAATAAGTGTCATATATGATACATACCCCTGTGCAGTATCAGAGACACCAGTGGCTTCAGCTATGAGCAGTCCTCCTTTGGTTGTCCTCTGCGAGTAGTACAGAATAGCATGAGGCTGTGGGACATTGCCATAGGATCTTTGCCTTGTTAATGGAGCCAACACAATCCTGCTGAAAGAAAGAACTTAATGAGGATTATTCTCTTCCATAATCTTTTCTTTTTCCTCTGCAATAGTAGTTTGGTATACACATATACTCCTCTATGAACAAATTAATGAATGTTTATAGAATTTTCCGTGGCGAAAAATCAAGCAAACGTTTGGATATTTACCTGTGAGAAAGATTGAGCTTTCCCATCTTGTATGGAGTAAGGAGAGGAATATCAACAGCTGCCATATTATAATCTCTCTCTTTGTATCAGTCTTTTCTTGAGCAATAGATAAGAATAGAAGTTGGGATGAATTGATGATGGAAGGAGTAGCTCCACCCTGTGCTATTTATATGGATATTATCACTTCAGAAGAACAGCAAGTAATTGCTTCTCTCTCTACATTAACAAATTGAACCCTTTTTTTTTTTTACTTTGGTACGTCGTTGTTTACGTTTTTTCCATTATATGAGGTGAGTGACACAGGAGCCCGTCACAGTTGACCGCAGACAAGTAGTTCTTTTCCTTTTAAAAGCTAGGCCAAATTTGACCATTAAGTATTAACTAAGTATTTAGGTACGTCATTGTCAGTACGTTTTCTGATGAGTGACACAGCAGTCCACCATAGTTGGCCGCAGACAACTGCAGTTCTTCGCAATGGTTTTAAATTTCAGGAAATTATGTGGGGGTCAAGGTGTGAATTGGAGTGGACAACCTGAAACCTGGTAATACCTCCAAATTATATCCGTTTTTGACCGTTAATGAAGGGTATTTTGATCATTTTGCTAAAAATGATCAAAATACACTTCTATGACATCTATATTCTAAGGATATTAGGGGTCATTTGACATCCGAAAATTCTTATAAATATGACAGTAAATTTGCTTTCCTCTCTTCTAGTACTTACAAGCAATCTAGTGAAATAGCAACTTTTTGGAGACTGAAATATAAAAAAAATCACAAAAAATTGAGAAATTTAAACTTCAACTTGATCGAACACCACCAAGCTATAACAATTCTACATCCGACTTTGGAAGAAATCAACTTGAGGTTTATGTTTGTCACTCCTCGTTCCCGATATACGTATTTTTCTACATGGATCCGGAATATGCGATATGATATCTGTAACATGAGCACATTTACAATGCATTTATACTTGATCATAGCATGGAACAATATCTCGTCGCAGAGTAGTGTGACACTCCTTGTCCTTGGTTGTAGGTGTGGTTCACTGTCTCGATGATGAAATAACTGGACCATGTTGTGATCCGGATTATTTTATAATATAGCATGACATGTAGAATAGATTAGTATGGTTAGGGTTAGGGTTTAGTGAAACCACCCGCACCTCCATATAAATAATCTCTTCCATTCTCTCTCCTCATTCACTCTCATTTACTCCTTCCAACCAACCCATAGGCAAGTACATTTTGCACTAATGGAGATACCATTTGCCATTTTATTTTTTCTTTGATTTCTTTACATTTTGTTAGTCTAAATTATGTATCTAAACCTTCTCTACATGTTTAGTTCTCGAAGATTTCGGATTTGATAGCTAGTTTAGTGTAGATCCAAGTTTAAAAAGTTAGAATTTTTGGAGTTTTTGGTAGAAATGATGTCCTAAAAGTGCTTATTTTTGGAAACTAATTGTTCGATGTGGTAGAATTTGATTTTATGCAGTTTTGACTTTTATTTCGCCAGATTTCGAGTCCTAAAACACAAGTTATGGCCATTGAAAGTTTTCAAAACTTCCATGACAGACTGATGTTTGGGGACAACGACTCTCCATGCGCACAGTAGGCTATGCCACAGAAATGCCAAGTGGCCATGAAAACTTGCCGCATGAACCCTATCAGCATGTGCAGAAAGCACATGTTTGATTGCTATGCGCATATCGACCTCATGCGTCTACGATTGTTATGTGTCTATGATCGCTATGCGTTTATGGTCGCTATGCACCTATGGACATCATGCGTCTATGATTGCTATGCGTTTATGGTCGTTATGCGTCTATGGTTGCTATGCGCCTATCGACATCATGCACCTACGATTGCTATGCGTCATGCACTTATGATTACTATGCGCCTGCTAATGGCTAGGCATCTGGCTATGTCATGCGCCTGCTTTTCTGTCCGAACCTGTATCTCTATGCGCCTGTCTGCCTTATGTGCCTGTTTTTGTTGGAATTATATTTTAAATAATTTTTGCTATTATCACTTAGTGATTTGGTTACTTGTCCTGACCCTAGTGTATTGTGAGTAGCCTAGCCTATGTCCCATAGCCTATGTCTATGCGCCTATGTGGCCTAAGCGCCAAGAGATTTCTATGCGCCTACTTGGCTTGACCATTATAGTGCCCTGTCCCGCTCAGTCAATTGGAGGAATCGGAACGCCAACGGCGTTCGGACTTAGCCTTGCAACGGCTGCTCGAAGATATCGCTCGGTCGAGGCGACTCATCGCTCAGGTGGGATAGTTTCGGTAAACTTGTCTCATCTTAGCCTTCACATAATAAATCGCATGTTTTCAACTTGCACAAGTAGACTTGATAATAAAAGAGACGAATCCACATAGATAAGGGAATAATCTCGACGGGTTGAATTAAGTTAGAATATGGAAGGGTCCAACCGTCATCTTAGAGTTGGTGCACAGCATCTTTGAAAATGGCACTCGATCCTTCGTACCGTGGCTTGGGAGAAGGAAAGTTGGTATTCGCCATAAAGCTAAGAGTTAGCCTAAGTCATAGGCGTCGCCCGCATAAACGCTTCATAAAGCATGCACGGTCCCATCGTCCAAGGCTTGGCATAGCCTTGGCTTGCCCATGAGTTAAGTTGCTTTGCACGGCTTGTGACATAAGTCTAGGCACCCAAATGACTTGGTCGTTCAAGAGTCGAATGCATGCATGGCACGTTTCCGTAATGCGAGGCCTGAAGCAGCCTTTGCTCGTCGAGTTGTTGTGTGATTAAGTTAGTCTAAGTTTTGTTAGGCTATCGAAGGCATTCTAAGCACTGTCCCGCGTATTTTGCGGTTGTCAAAATTACTTGGTTTCACGACCTTAAGGCCCGTCGTATAAAGTATCTTAGATGATAGTTTCACCCAGAACACCAATTGGTGTAAGGCACGATGTCACAGACTTAGTGTTTCTAAGGCACGGGTCACGGTTGATTCAGTTTAGTTTGGAAAAAGGGGCTTTCAAATAGTCGTTCCTAAGTTGAATGAAATGATAGGGCAAGAAGAAAGAATGTTCGCGACCATGGGTCGTCGAGGCGGTCTCAGATGATAGAAGTCTTAATATTATTTCTGAAAGAGATAGTAACACTAGAAGAAGAATGACTGTGTGAGACGTTAGTTCGAGTCGAGTCTTACATAGTCATTGAACAACTTGTCGACAAGGGCAAAGTTTCCACGAGCGGCAACCCTGGGCACCATGGGACCGCGTCGTCCTTGGGGGAAACACGGTATAGCCGAAGCTGGATGAACCGCTCGGATTATTCGGAAACTTTCAACGGGGTAGCTACTTGCGTTGAAAGGGTCGCCGAATAGCAAGGCTATAGTCCAAGATAGCTTGTGATGTTAGTGACCAATTCATATATTTGGGCCAGCACGGACGACAATTCGCATGTGTGCCTTTGGATTGGGTCAAGTTTAATGTGTGTACAGTTAGAACACGATTCTTGGGCCTAAGATTTGACATCAACATAGGCGACGTGCTTCGGCACGAGTTGTGGCGTCGAGTCTTAAGTTGTTGGCATAGAGTTGCACAAGTTGGATTTGAGTCATCTCGGGTTTAAGTCAGGAATCGCCGCAAGGCAAAGTTGGTTAAGTGACACTAAGTTCACAAGTCATGATTGGGTCAGTCGGTGATCAAAGTAACAAGGGTCGCGAGGCGGCGATGCGGTTAAGTCTCACAGAGTTACGAGGCACGACGCAATGGACTTGTAGCACGGTCACATGGAAATAGAGTCTTGCTAAGTAGTTGCGTCTTTGATTTCGGACCGAAAGGAAAGTACGACTTGATAGGTTAACGTTGTTGCAAGCACGAGATGGTCTAGAGACACAAGTAGGCCAAGGCGTCTGTCCTAAAACCGATCCTAAGACAAGACTAGTAAGACAATCATAAAGGGAGTATGTTGCACAAATTAAATCAAACGTGTTAGTTTTGTATGGGTGGACAAGAAGCTCATTCCACCAGTACAGTTGAGTACTGACACCCACACAATGTTTATGTGCAGGAACAGGTAGAAGCTCGTGGCGCGGAGCTCACTTGGATGCGTCGAGACACGGAGTTCCTTGGCGATTCGAGGCATGCGGCCGCGTGGAGTCTGGACTTATACGGGACATAATGTATAGACGTCGCCTTCCGAAGCATCCGTTGGCTCGAAACATGTATTGAGAGATGAGAGAGAGCTGAGTGACTTGTAATGTGAGAAGAGTAAGCTTGAGTGATTGTAATCTTGGCCTTGCCCTCCATTGTAATCCTTGTTTCAATATCAATAAAATGCATCTTTGAATGACTTGTATTTTGTTCTAAATTTTTGCTGCTATTATTCAATGTCTCTGCTTGGGATCGACTTCTGTGCGACGACCCCGTCGCAGCCGCTGAAATCGGCCGTTATGGAACCCGCCTTGCACGAGAGAAATCTAGGCTCGTACGGCATCACGCCTTAGCGAGGACGATCGCTCCTACGGGAGCGGGACGTGACAACCATGTTCCTGACATGATTACTTGTATGAGTGTTGGCATATTTTATGTGTGTACTGAGGTACAATTCTATGTGTGCACTGTGGTGCTAAGCGATCCTACGCGATATATGTCAGTACATCCATATTTCCAGCATAGTGATGGTAATGGTAAGGAATATTGGTGTTGTACAATGATTACTTGATTGACGTATTACACTAAGGATGGATCCATATTCGGGACTCTACGAGTCGATGTGGATTCATACTTAGGGTACCCATACCAAGGTACGACATCAAGGAAGATGACCATGTGACCAGGACATGTAATTCCAAGACCAACTGAGGGTTAAACTAAGTAACTTAAATTGAAAGCATTGGGTGGAAATGGGATCACGAGATTGTGTAATACTAGCCACCTCCCAGACATCAGTCATGGCGTGCAGGCTGACTGCCACATATATGGTTTAACATCTTCCATTAGGGGATGGCGATATCTGATTACTATGTGCTATGTGTTATATGTTCCACATGGTGGCATTACAAGGGACCAGTGTGTATTCTACATGCTAAGCGTTATTATTGGACCGGCTAGTCCTGTTGGGACTGACACAAATCTGAAGATTCCTATATAAAAACATTACTGGGATAATCCAAACAAATCATAAAAAACCGTAGGGATGATTGGCCGCTTGTAGTTTGACTTGCTTGTGATCTGTTCTTTCTATTAGTAGCTGAAGAACATGGACTGTCATGGCACGTGGTTCAACCCATGTTCTTGTTTGGTTGTTGGGTTGGACTATTGTGCTATGAAAGGTCATGGACCAAAGTTGCAACAAAGAAGCCTACCACAAAAAAGTGTTTTAACGACACTCGAAAAGTGCTGTTAATAAAACAAGCATGTTATAGGATGTATCTTATCCCGGAGCAGTTCGATATCCTTTGTCCTTATTTGGTTGTAAGGGTGTTTTCCATGCACGTATCAACAAGCAGGTATAGAACAGTGAAAAAATACAAGTAATAAAAATTGTATTCGTAGGTCACGTATTGATTGGTATAGCTCGACTATTGCATATAGTGACAATCGTCTCTTGATCCCAATGCGACCATTGAGTGGTCAAACAACTTCGAGGTACGGAGGTAGTAACAATTGGTATACATGTATACCAAATATGAAATAACACGATATATATTCATTACAAAGTTACGAGCCAAGACTCAAGGAATGAGTACACGAAATGATCATGACAAAAATAGTTTTATACGGAGCGAAACGTGAGCCTATATAAATATACAGGACTTCAGAAATAATACTAAGTTGTGGTTTAATTTGTGATGTTGTGTTTTTTCTTCTTTATTACATGCATGAACATCCGATTGGAAAGATTAGAACTACATATCTATGCTGTAGAGTCGAGAGACGGATAGTCTGTGTAGCCAACCACCGGGTCCGAGGTGTAGAATGTGAACCTGTCGTACTTATTCAACGGTGCACTGAGCTCGAACCTCTTAGGCAGGTCAGGGTTGGCCAAGAAGGACCGACCATACGCAACCAGATCGGTGTAGCCTTCCTCCACCACCTTGTTCCCTTCCTCCCTGTCGTAGCCTCCGGCCGCAATGAACGTCCCCTTGAAGGTCTTCCTCATCCCTGATAGCCGGTGGGAAATCTGCCTACGATGGACATCGTCGGCTCGACCATGTGCACGTACAGGATTCCCAACCCGTTGAGCGATTCGACCATGTAGTGCCCAAGGGCTTCCGGGTCCGAGTCGTACCTCTCCACGTAGTCCACGAAGGGGGAGAGACGGATGCCTACGCGGTCGGCCCCGATCTCGTCGACGACCGCGGAGACCACTTCGAGAGGGAGGCGGCAGCGGTTGGCTAGGCTGCCGCCCTACTCGTCGGTGCGGTCGTTCACGCTGTCTTTCATGAATTGTTCGAGGAGGTAGCCGTGCGCGCCGTGGATCTCAACTCCGTCGAAGCCTGTGAACGGAACAAGAGATACTATTAGCATTAGCATGCATCAATATTGCATATAAATATAAAATATTGAAATAGTACAAATATTTAATCCTTAATCCATTCTGTTGTGGTAGAGTTTTGGTGCAGTGACCGAAAATTTAATATGTATCAGATCAACACTGATTTGAGTTCTCTAGCAAGCATTGTTAAGTGATGGCAAAGACTTTTAACCGAATGAATTGTGCTAACTATATATACAACATTGCCACTTGGTATTAACTAGAATTGCAACAATTAACATACCAGCCTCAATGGCATTTCTTGCAGCAAGTCTGAAATCGTCAACTATTTGAGGGATCTCCTCCGTCCTCAATCGCCGGGGAGCCGAGTACTCGGCGACAGTTCCGTCGTGCTGAGTCTGAGGAGGAATGCCTCTGTCGGTAATGTTAATCAAGATGATTATATAGAGAGATATTTGAAGGCTGGAATTGCATGTGTTGAATAAAAATGAGAATATATATATATATATATATATATATATATATATATATATATATATATATATATATATATTGAAAGAAGGTAATTGTGGCGAACGTTCCCACCGGGAATCGATCTCCTGACCACTCGGGCCGCATGCATCTCTCTTAACCACTAGGCTAGAGGTCATTTGCATATATATAATCAACCTATGTTTTATGGATTTGATTGAAATTTAGTGGTTGAGATTAAAAGGTGTAGACCCACTACACTTCTTTTAAGTTATTTAATCTCAACCATTCAATTCAAATGCAACGTGTATAACATAGGTTGGTTTTATAATACAAAACCAGCCGGTTGGTTCTAGAGCACTTATATATATATATATATATATATATATATATATATATATATATAGGGAGCGGATCAAAAGCCTCCCTTAAAAAACCCCCTAAAAACCACCCTCACTCTAATTCGTAATATTAATGTTAATGTTAATATTAATTTTTTTTAATATTAGTTTATATTAATGTTAATATTAATATTAATATTAATGTTAATATTAATGTTAATGTTAATATTAATTTTAATGTTAAGTTTAATGTTAATTTTAGTATTTAATGTTAATATTAACATTAATATTAACATTAACATTAATATTAACATTAATATTAACATTAAGTTACGGATTAGAGTGAGGGAATTTTTTAGGGGATTTTTTAGGAAGGGTTATCTAAGGGGGACTTTTGATCCGCTTCCATATATATATATATATATATATATATATATATATATATATATATATATAGGGGGACTTTTGATCCGCTTCCACATATATATATATATATATATATATATATATATATATATATATATATATATATATATATATATATATATATATATCGGTAGCTTACTGGTATTGGAGACTCTTCCACAATGCCAAATCTGGCAGAAGAAGACGCCACCCTTGTCATGTACTGCCTTCACAATTGGCTTCCATGCCTCCACTTGCTCTTTGGTCCAAATACCTGGAGTGTCGCGATACCTAAAAACATGAAAATAATTATTTGAAGAAACGTGTTAATTCTTTCGAAATTGATGTGTCCGCACTGTATTGTGTCAGACACCACCCAAATACTCTGCACTATACCCATTGACTGACCAATATTGGCAACATGTTCGAGTAAGCTAGCGTGTTTGATAATTGTCGTGTCGTATTTATGCTACAACAATAAGTGTCATATATGATACAAACCCCCGTGCAGTATCAGAGACGACGGTTGCTTCGGCAATGAGCAGTCCTCCTTTGGTTGTCCTCTGCGAGTAGTACAGAATAGCATGAGGCTGTGGAACATTGCCATATGATCTTTGCCTCGTTAATGGAGCCAACACAATCCTGGTGATCGATCAAGAGGATTAATAATTTAACACCAACAAACTAATCTACTGAATAATCTTTTATTTTAATTTCCTCTGCAATAGTAGTTTGGTATACATATATACACCTCTATGAACAAATTTATAATGAGTGGTTATAGAATTTTCGTGGCGAAAAATTAAGCAAACATTTGGATATATTTACCTGTGAGAAAGATTGGACTTTCCCATCTTGTATGGAGTAAGGAGAGGAATCTCAACTGCAGCTGCCATATTATAATCTCTCTCTTTGTATGAGTCTTTTTTTTCTTGAGAAATTCAAATATAGATATGAGTAGAAGTTGGGATGAATTGATGGAAGGAGCAGCTCCAGTGCTCCACCCTCTGCTATTTATATGGATATTATCACTTCAGAAGAACAACAAGTAATTGCTTCTCTCTCTACATTAACAAGTGAATCTTGTAATTCGGTACGTCATTGTTTACTTTTTGCATTATATGAGGAGGGGGCCATCACAGTTGACCCCAGACCAATACAGTTATTAGTTCTTTTGACCATTTTCTTAACCAAGTATTTAGAGCATCGCCAACCCTATTGTGAGTTCGGAAAAAATGGTTGCCACATAAGAATGACAAACTTTTATTTCAAAAGTCCTTCTCCAATGCAAATGTAGAATAAATCATGAAGTTGACATGGCAAGGACAATGTAAAGTTGGTTGTCTAGATCTAGACAATGTACTTCACAATGACTTTGTCTCCACATCATCAATTATGAATAGAAATATTTATAAAAAAAAATGAAGAAGTTGAGGAGTTGTCTTGGAAGTTAGAAAAGATACTTTTTATTGTCTTTTCAATACTTTTGCATTGGAGAACACTTTTTTTATCTCGTTGTCTTGTGTGAATATCATCTTGCAATATAGGAAAGACATTGTCTTGTGTCTCATGCCACATAGGAATTACAACACAAAACAAGACAATAGGGTTGGAGATGCTCTTAGGTACGTCATTGTCAGTACGTTTTCGGATGAGTGACAGCAGTCCACCATAGTTGCCCGCACAGACAACTGCAGTTCTTAGCAACGGTTTAAAAATCCAGAAAATTGTGTAGTGGTCAAGGTGTGAATTGGCCAGGCGGTCTGAAATTCGATCCGATCCGGTGCGGTCAGCCAGGGCCGGGGAAACCTGGACCCGGTCAACGAACCATCCCAGCCCGACCCATATTAGACTCGGGTTTGCGTTGGGTTCTGCTACGCAGCCCAAATGCCAGGGCTGAATCGAGTTAGCCCTCCGATCCACTCAATCCGATCTGGACTGGCATGGTCGGTAACATGGACAAAGTCCGGTCTAGCTCTAGTTAAAAACCGGTTTCACCCCAATATTTGTTATTAAAACGTTGGAAGAGGTATTTTGGTATAAAAAATTTAAAAAAAAAATTCTTCCAAGAGTCATATTAGTATAAAGGAAGATGTCTTTACCAAAAATACTCCCAAATTTTATCCATTTTTGACTGGTCATGATTTGACATCCGAAAATCCCTATAAATAGGACATAATTCATCCAAATTTACTACAATAAATTTTCTTTTCTTTCTACTAATACTTATAAGCAATCTAGTGAAGTTGCAACTTTCTAAAGACTAAAGGGCAAAAAATGCAAGAATTTAAAATTCTTTGAGGCTTCAACTTGATCGACCACCACCAAACTACAAAAATTCTACATCCGACTTTGAAGAAAATCAAGTTGAGGTTTAAGTGATTTATTACTATAATAAAAACACTACAAAAATACTCTTAATTAGCGATGGAAATATCCATCATTATACATATTTTTCGTCGTTAATCATATATAGCGATGGAAAAGATCCATCACTACATCAGTTGTCGTTGTCATGTTACCATCGCTAGTCGGCTGCTTTAACGACGGACTATCGACAGATGTAGCGACGGTAGTTTAATGACCGATTAGCGACTGAAACTGTCTGTCGCAATCTTCGCGACAGACTAGCGACGAAATTTTGAATTTTGTGAGTTTTATTTTTGGGTATATGACAGTAAGTTACCGATTGAAACTTTTAAAAATTTTGTCGCTAACCAGTCGCTAACGTATCATATAACGACATTTTTAGCGACGGATTGACGACTTTCTAATATATTTTTGCCTAATTTTTGATACCAGACAGAAGGTTAGCGACCAAGATATTCTAATATTCTGTCTCTAATCCGTCGCTAACATGGATATTTTACATTTTTCGATCGCTAGTCCGTCGTTATTCATCATTGTTATGTATCTAAGTTTAACATTATTTTCAAATTCAACAATTCCTTCTATGCTCATACCTGAATCAATACATATATATACAAATAGTGATCACATATATCAAATTACAGAAGCATATCTAACATACAATAAGTTTACACACACAAATGAGCAGGTTGCGCATTTAAACTGAATTTATTTTTGACAGTTTTGTGCCAACTTCACGAAATTGTTTTTCCCTCGTCGTAGTTCCGTTCAACGAGCCATATGTTATATGTCACGACCCGCACCCTGACTAGGGGCACGAGAACGTGGGTACGTCCAGCCTACGCCGCAGTGTCGGCGGTAGAACGCTGTATAGGTCATCTATAACATCTAACATCTAACAACAAGATATATAAACATGTCATCTCCGCACGGAGGTATAACATAACATCTCAACTCTATATCTCAAACACAAGTCTAGGAAAGATAGAGCATGATATGGAATCAGATGAAAGGAAGAAACTGAATATATATAGAGTTATCACACCACACAAAGTAGATGTCCAACACAAATAAGTACAAGACCTGAAATATAACTAAGTCACAACTAACAATCGGAACAATCCGATACAAAATGAAAACTATAAACACTAGACTAGACTAGGCACCCTCTACTGAGCTAGATGCTCCTCAGGCTCCTGAAGGTCACCCTCATGTGTCCCATAGAAGGTAGGACAGTCACCATCATCATCTGTAATATTTTCAACAGGTCCAGTCAGGACAGGAACGAGCACAATACATCTCACGCAGTTCATATCATGTTGGGAAATGTAAAGCATGTAAAGAGTAAGATACATGGACTGTAAAGAATATATATAAAAACGAGAGAGATTTGATAACTGGAAATATCTATATATATGATAAGTAAGAACTGTAGGTAACCTGTGATTTAGAGCATGAGATGGTTATATAAACGGGTTAGGACAATGCAAGGGTAACTCCATCATACGTGAGTGTACAATGGACATATACATGATTTCACAAGATTTCACAAGATGGGATTTTGATCACATAACCATTTTCTACTCACCCTCCCCAATTAATACACAACGATCCAGTCAAGTTACGTTACCTTGTACAAGAGGTTTTTATCATGTTTGCTCACGTGATCGTGAGAGTACAAGATTGCACAAGAGTATACATGAAAGCGGTGTACAAGAAATACAAGATGTTCGTGAAAAGCACATGATAACTGTATCTAATGCACCCTAAGGGAGATAACATTGCATGACAAGATCCATATAGTACTAATCCGTGATAATGACGTGACAGCATCATGTAAAGTAATCTAGAGCAAGAATATAAGTCCTAACAAGTATGAAATGATCAGAGAATGTACTCGCCTGTCACCCTGTATGACTGATATGAATAGATGTCCGAACTGGTGTCACAGAGTCCTATTCAGAGTAAAACAGGTCACAACATATCCACAATGGTAAAAATAGAGTATACAATGCATACTACATAATTCTAGGTCAATCTGGTCAACAGTCAACTCTTGGTCAACTCTGGTCAACCTTAAAAGTCAAACTAGGTCAAACTAGTCAAAGTTAGGTCAACCAATGTCAAACTAGTTAAGGTTTAGTCAACTTAGCTTAACTAGTCACTTTAGGTTAATCCTAGTCAATTCTAGGTTAATTAGGTCAAGTTTGACCTAAGGTTGACTTTGGTCAACACTAGTCAAACAAAGGTCATTAAGGTACCTAGGTCAAGGGGTCACTTAGACAAATTAGGGTCAACCCCTAATTCGGCCATAGGCTAGTGTATCTAGACCATAACCTAGATACTATATGTATACCATATATATATATATCTAATATTTATATATATCTACAATTTGTCAACTATACATATATATATATACATAACATATATATATATATATATATATCACTACATAGGCCTATAGCCTATGTAATATTCATACATCATATAGTGTATACATACATAGCTATAATATATATAATAAAATATATATATATCTATACATACAATATACATATGTATATATCTACAATACATATATATATAGAGAGAGAGAGAGAAGTGAGAGAGAGAATAGTGTGTGTGTGTGTGGACTGTGATCAGGAACAGGGGGGGTGTTTCCAGATTTCTGGAACCCAGAAATTAAACGCACACGCACACACAAATACATATATATATACCTATGTATATATACACACATATATACCCATGTATATACCCTAAGACACACACCTAAACACACATATACACATATACACATATACATATATATACAATATAAATACACACAGAAATACGCAAATATATTACACAAATTTAGTTAGAAATTCATTTTGAAACTCAGAAAAATACCAAATTTAAGAACCCAGGAAATACTATTCATAGGAAAGTAGGTAAACCCAATACCCGACCCAAACCGAGCTAAGGCTCGAAACCCAAGGTTGGTAACACTAGCCCTAGGTGTCCTCTAGTGTCCTAAGTGCCTGACATGACACCATGATATGATTCGAAGTGTCAACCACTCCCAAACCCGAAACGGGTAAACATTGACACAATGAACTGTCACCGCGTCGTGCACGCGTGCACCTAGCTCTAGGACACGACACACGTGTCCTCGTGTCTCGTGATTGTGTCCCTAGGTTCGCCTAGGGTTAGTCTAGGGGTAGGGTAGCCTGCACAGTGTCCACGTGTCCTCAGGACATGGTACGAACACCGTATCAGTCGAGAAAACTCGACTGATACACGCCGTTCTGCGCCGCGTCGTGCACAGGTTATCGTGTCTCGTGGACACGACACGAGACACGTGGGACCTCGTGGTCATGTCCACGTGTAGCCCACATGTTGGGCTATACACTCGTACAAACATGAGGTGTCCAAGTGTCGTGTCCGTGCGACACGACGTGCGCGAAGTTGGCCCCGTACGCGTGTGCACTGTCAGTGCACGACCAGTGCACGTGTCCTCGTGTCCTCGATACGACACGAGAGTGTCTCAAACTCGAGGGGGGCTTGTCAGAGGTTGCCCCCTCCTCTGTGCCAAGTGGCATGTGTCCACGTGGCGTGGACACGAAGGAATCCGTGTCGGGTAGCAGGGCATTGTGCGTGCACTGTCACAGTGTATCCGTGTCGATTTTCGATACGAAATCGACACAGTGTCATGCTCAGTCAAGTGTAGATGTAAACAACAAGCCTAGGGCTACATGAATATGTAATTAGTTTTACAAAATATTGAAATTCATTTCTTTGAGGCATTTCAACAAACACAGTTTTTCAAACATGGATACGTGTCCGATACGGACACCAAATCAAACCTACTTCCTACCAAACTTGGCCTACAGGTCCATGGTACCTAGATGCATGCATTTATGAAGAGAAAACAAAATATTAACTATATATGAGGGTATTTACCTATTGGTGCAATTCTAATGGAAACTCAATGAAGCGGGGGTGTTTATCCTTCCACTTGGTGATGTCCTAGCCTTGTCGAATCTTGATTGCTAGCCTCCCTTAGCACCCTCAATGTTGTAGGGTCTCAATGCAAAAGACTAGAGGTGATTTGGATCAAAAATGATCAAGTTATGGTGGTTTAAAGGTGGTGGGTTTTTCAAGGTTTAATGAAATGTAAAGGGCATGTAAATGAGATGGGTAGTGACTATATAGGATGGGGGTGCCCTTGGCTGGTCATGGGGTGTGGGGAGGGGTGTCCTCTTGCCTTACTTCATGGTGAAGGCAAGGATTTCTAGGTAAAACTATGATATTTTGAGGGTTTTAAGGAAAATATCTAATATGTAAATATCTTAGATATTTTCCTACCTTAACTAATATGCAATATCCATCCTCTAGTCTCTAGGTTAGTGGCTAACCTCTAGATTAGTGCTAAACTAGGTTAGGAGCTAACATGACACTAATCAACTAATTAAATAATAATAAATTACATAAATCCAATAATTTTCTAGTAAATTACCAAAATACCCCTTAGGCTAAAAAGTCCTAACTTGATGTTCTAAACCTATGGCTAGGCTCATATGATCATGGTTAGTCTCTAGGTTAAGAAATCTCTAAGGTTGCACTAGCAAAACATCAAAATCACAAGTCGTGGTTTTAAATAGTTTTAAAATAACTAAAAATCACCAAAAATCATAATATGGTTTAAATATCATTAGTAAATAATTATAATTACAAAATTTCAAAATTACCCTCATTTTAGAAACTGGGTGCTACAAGTCTACCCTCCTTAGAAAATTTTGTCCTCGAAATTAGAATGGTCATACTCCTTCTAGGTCAAACACCCCAACAATCACAGTCTCAAACACACAGTCCGATAATCATATGCGTCTGTCCAAATCATGATACTCGGAATCTTTGTCATGCTAGTGAGCAAGGCTATGATATTCACAGAGTCCTCGACTAAGGTACATACCTCTAGAATTATGGTATTTAAAATTTTCGTTTTGCCGCATGCCTGGCCGCAAAAACCTTAAATTCCCACATCCGAGAAATACGTCCAAAATCCGACTATATGTCCTCACTATGCCAGCTAACATGACTATAGAAGACTCTAGATCCCATGATCGAGACGATCTAGCCCATACGACTTATCTCAGAAGAAAATAATTCACAATGAAATATCCGAACAAAATTTATCAACTACAAGGAACAGATAGAATCGAAATTCCAAGACAGTTATAAGGAGGCAAATATGAAAATAGAATCAAAAAGGTTGGAACCTGCAATCAGCTCTCCCTCTGCCTGTGCATCATCGACTGCCATGGCGAAAGCTTGCCCCGGCTGGCCTCCCTTGGCCTGTTGTTGATGCTGAACAAACCTCTGCTGCTGAGTCTACAACGGTGGTCCCGTTTGCTGCCCTGTCGGAGCCCTAGCTCCTGCTGCTGCCTGAGCCAATCGTGCTGAGTTCTTGGGACACTTCCTCAACTGATGCTCTGCTGAACCACAAAGCAAACACAGGCCCTGCCTCTTCCTGCAGTCGTCCCATCCGTGACCTTGCTTCTTACAGAAGTTACAGGTAGGGTGATGTTGCTGCCTGGGTGCCTGCTGGTGAAGTATATGTCCCTGGCCCTGAAGCGGCTGCTGAACTGGCCTCTACTGTATGTGAGGGCACTTGGCTGGCCCTGCACTAGAACTAGCCCCTAAGGTATCACTGCCCCTCTTCGGCCTGAGGCCGAAGTCCTCCTCTGCAATCTGCGCGTCCATCAATATCTGATCGAACGTCGCATCACGGCATCCCGAGGTGCGGGTGCGTACTGCATGAATAAGTCCCCTGCGGAACTTACGAGCCTTCTGCCCCTCATCCTGGATCATATCGGGAGCGAACCTGCTAAGGCGGAAGAACTCAGCTGCATACTCGTCCACCGACGAGTTCCCCTGTACCAGACCCACGAACTGGCCCTCCAATGCTGTAAGAGCCACGTCCGGGAAGAACTTCTCCTTGAAGAGCCTCCGGAAGTTCTCCTATGTCAGCCCTCTCACCGACGCATGAGGATCCGTGCGGTACCATGTCAGCACGATGTCGAAGAATCGGCTGGCAGCGACCGAAACCCAAAGTGCTCTAGGAAGCTCTGCCAGCTCCATGCTTCGCTGCACATCCTCTAGCCAGTCGTCTGCATAGAGGATGCCCTCCGTGCCCGTGAAGTCCCTGGAGCTCATTTTTCTAAAGTCTAGTACTGTCCCCGGCCTGGACTGCTGCTAGTACGACTGCTAGCCAGTAGGGCCCTACACCGTACCCGGTGCCACTCTCTCCACTGCTGCCAGTGCAAGCTGATACGAGTTCTCCATGCTCTGCCTCAGCATCTCAATCTGACGGTGTGACGTCTCCGACTGGCGCTGCGATGCCTCTGCCTGGGCCCGCTGAGTTTCCATCATCTGCTGAACGAGAAGAAACATATGATGTGTATCCGTCGGTATCGGAGGTGGTGGCGGTAGCATCTCCGGAACGACGACCGAAACCCTCTGGGGTGGAGGTAGTAGACCTCCCTATGCAACTGCCGGGGTCTTCGGGATAGTGGAATCACTGTGGGCAGTCTCGTGAACCTCCTCCTCAGCCTGGTCAGATCTATCGGGCAAGCTACTCGATCCAGTGGCCTGCGGGTGCATCTTCGTCATCCTGGAGACGAATTGAAACAAAGAGATCAATATGGCACATGAGTAGATTTATCAAGGAAGGACAGTTAATTTAATACAAGGGAAGTAATCATGATAATCAAAAGATCGAAAATTTTTCCTAGGTGTGATTGAGAAACTCCTATCATGTCCTAGGTCCTACGTCCTAATTACAGGCTCGTAATTAGTACTCTAAGTCGAGCACCATTACGAGATCGCACTAATTGCGACACAGACCTGCATGGGCCACCACAAAAACGTGTCACGACCCGCACCCTGATTAGGGGCACAAGAACGTGGGTACGTCCAGCCTACGCCGCAGTGTCGACGGTAGAACGCTGTATAGGTCATCTATAACATCTAACATCTAACAACAAGATATATAAACCTGTCATCTCCGCACGGAGGTATAACATAACATCTCAACTCTATATCTCAAACACAAGTCTAGGAAAGATAGAGCATGATATGGAATCAGATGAAAGGAAGAAACTGAATATATATAGAGTTATCACACCACACAAAGTAGATGTCCAACACAAATAAGTACAAGACCTAAAATATAACTAAGTCACAACTAACAATCGGAACAATCTGATACAAAATGAAAACTATAAACACTAGACTAGACTAGGCACCCTCTACTGAGCTAGATGCTCCTCAGGCTCCTGAAGGTCACCCTCATGTGTCCCATAGAAGGTAGGACAGTCACCATCATCATCTGTAATATTTTTAACAGGTCCAGTCAGGACAGGAATGAGCACAATATATCTCACGCAGTTCATATCATGTTGGAAAATGTAAAGCATGCAAAGAGTAAGATACATGGACTGTAAAGAATATATATAAAAACGAGAGAGATTTGATAACTGGAAATATCTATATATATGATAAGTAAGAACTGTAGGTAACCTGTGATTTAGAGCATGAGATGGTTATATAAACGGGTTAGGACAATGCAAGGGTAACTCCATCATACGTGAGTGTACAATGGACATATACATGATCCACAAGATTTCACAAGATGGGATTTTGATCACATAACCATTTCCTACTCACCCTTCCCAATTAATACACAACGATCCAGTCAAGTTACGTTACCTTGTACAAGAGGTTTTTATCATGTTTGCTCACGTGATCGTGAGAGTACAAGATTGCACAAGAGTATACATGAAAGCGGTGTACAAGAAATACAAGATGTTCGTGAAAAGCACATGACAACTGTATCTGATGCACCCCGAGGGAGATAACATCGCATGACAAGATCCATATAGTACTAATCCATGATAATGACGTGACAGCATTATGTAAAGTAATCTAGAGCAAGAATATAAGTCCTAACAAGTATGAAATGATCAGAGAATGTACTCGCCTGTCATCCTGTATGACTGATATGAATAGATGTCCGAACTGGTGTCACAGAGTCCTATTCAGAGTAAAACAGGTCACAACATATCCACAATGGTAAAAATAGAGTATACAATGCATACTACATGATTCTAGATCAATCTGGTCAACAGTCAACTCTTGGTCAACTCTGGTCAACCTTAAAAGTCAAACTAGGTCAAACTAGTCAAAGTTAGGTCAACCAATGTCAAACTAGTTAAGGTTTAGTCAACTTAGCTTAACTAGTCACTTTAGGTTAATCCTAGTCAATTCTAGGTTAATTAGGTCAAGTTTGACCTAAGGTTGACTTTGGTCAACACTAGTCAAACAAAGGTCATTAAGGTACCTAGGTCAAGGGGTCACTTAGACAAATTAGGGTCAACCCCTAATTCGGCCATAGGCTAGTGTATCTTGACCATAACCTAGATACTATATGTATACCATATATATATCTAATATTTATTTATATCTACAATTTGTCAACTATACATATATATATATACATAACATATATATATATATATATATATATATATATATATATATATATATATATATATATATATATATATATATAATATTCATACATCATATAGTGTATACATACATAGCTATAATATATATAATAAAATATATATATATCTATACATACAATATACATATGTATATATCTACAATACATATATATATATATAGAGAAGTGAGAGAGAGAATAGTGTGTGTGTGTGTGGACTGTGATCAGGAACAGGGGGGTGTTTCCAGATTTCTGGAACCCAGAAATTAAACGCACACGCACACACAAATACATATATATATACCTATGTATATATACACACATATATACCCATGTATATACCCTAAGACACACACCTAAACACACATATACACATATACACATATACATATATATACAATATAAATACACACAGAAATACGCATATATATTACACAAATTTAGTTAGAAATTCATTTTGAAACTCAGAAAAATACCAAATTTAAGAACCCAGGAAATACTATTCATAGGAAAGTAGGTAAACCCAATACCCGACCCAAACAGAGCTAAGGCTCGAAACCCAAGGTTGGTAACACTAGCCCTAGGTGTCCTCTAGTGTCCTAAGTGCCTGACACGACACCATGACACGATTCGAAGTGTCAACCACTCCCAAACCCGAAACGGGTAAACACTGACACAGTGAACTGTCGCCGCGTCGTGCACGCGTGCACCTAGCTCTAGGACACGACACACGTGTCCTCGTGTCTCATGATTGTGTCCCTAGGTTCGCCTAGGGTTAGTTTAGGGGTAGGGTAGCCTGCACAGTGTCCACGTGTCCTTAGGACATGGTACGAACACCGTATCAGTCAAGAAAACTCGACTGATACACGCCGTTCTGCGTCACGTCGTGCACAGGTTCTCGTGTCTTGTGAACACGACACGAGACACGTGGGACCTCGTGGTCATGTCCACGTGTAGCCCACATGTTGGGCTACACACTCGTGTAAACACGAGGTGTCCAAGTGTCGTGTTCGCGCGACACGACGCGCGCAAAGTTGGCCCCGTGCACGTGTGCACTGTCAGTGCACGGCCAGTGCACGTGTCCTCGTGTCCTCGATACGACACGAGAGTGTCTCAAACTCGAGGGGAGCTTGTCAGAGGTTGCCCCCTCTTCTGTGCCAAGTGGCACGTGTCCACGTGGCGTGGACACGAAGGAATCCGTATCGGGTAGCAGGGCATTGTGCGTGCACTGTCACAGTATGTCCGTGTCGATTTTTGACACGAAATCGACACAGTGTCATGCTCAGTCAAGTGTAGATGTAAACAACAAGCCTAGGGCTACATGAATATGTAATTAGTTTTACAAAATATTAAAATTCATTTCTTTGAGGCATTTCAACAAACACAGTTTTTCAAACATGGATACGTGTCCGATACGGACACCAAATCAAACCTACTTCCTACCAAACTTGGCCTACAGGTCCATGGTACCTAGATGCATGCATTTATGAAGAGAAAACAGAATATTAACTATGTATGAGGGTATTTACCTATTGGTGCAATTCCAATGGAAACTCAATGAAGAGGGGGTGTTTGTCCTTCCACTTGGTGATGTCCTAGCCTTGTGGAATCTTGATTGCTAGCCTCCCTTAGCACCCTCAATGTTGTAGGGTCTCAATGCAAAAGACTAGAAGTGATTTGGATAAAAAATGATCAAGTTATGGTGGTTTGAAGGTGGTGGGTTTTTCAAGGTTTAATGAAATGTAAAGGGCATGTAAATGAGATGGGTAGTGACTATATAGGATGGGGGGTGCCCTTGGCTGGTCATGGGGTATGGGGAGGGGTGTCCTCTTGCCTTCCTTCATGGTGAAGGCAAGGACTTCTAGGTAAAACTATGATATTTTGAGGGTTTTAAGGAAAATATCTAATATGTAAATATCTTAGATATTTTCCTACCTTAACTAATATGCAATATCCATCCTCTAGTCTCTAGGTTAGTGGCTAACCTCTAGATTAGTGCTAAACTAGGTTAGGAGCTAACATGACACTAATCAACTAATTAAATAATAATAAATTACATAAATCCAATAATTTTCTAGTAAATTACCAAAATACCCCTTAGGCTAAAAAGCCCTAACTTGATGTTCTAAACCTATGGCTAGGCTCATATGATCATGGTTAGTCTCTAGGTTAAGAAATCTCTAAGGTTGCACTAGCAAAACATCAAAATCACAAGTCGTGGTTTTAAATAGTTTTAAAATAACTAAAAATTACCAAAAATCATAATATGGTTTAAATATCATTATTAAATAATTATAATTACAAAATTTCAAAATTATTCCCATTTTAGAAACTGGGTGCTACATTATATTGCATAGCAGGTATAACTACCTTCATGTAGTGTAAATTTTATTCCATTATGTTGACGTTTGTTCGGTTGAATTCGACACTAGTTGGTCATTCGAGTACGCATTTTTCATCAAATGAAGTTTCATTTTTGAACCCGAGATTTCAGATTCCAAATGTGACACCATTGGACTCATTGCGTCCAACAATAACATATAATTTGTTTATTTTCGACAATGTTTCTGGTACAATTTTCGGTGCAAAGTGGGCCACTTGCGAACCTTGTGTTTGACCCAAAAGTGTCATTTTTGTCATTTATCCAAATTAGACTTATGGGTAGGTTATTCTTAGTATATCGACCCTTCTAAACTCATTAGTGATGTTTGTTCGTCATCCGATGATGTATGTTTTATTTTATTTTTTTGTGACCATTATTTGTAATAAATTGGTATCATATTTGTATTTCGATCCGTGAGGCAAAATTGAGATTTGTCGATTCCAACGTATAGCTGAAATTGAAAAAGTGACCGTATGGATCGTCGAGATAAGATCGTTAACCCCACGGTTGATCATTTTGTCTTGATTTTGGTGTCGTAGACCCCGCTGCACAAATTACGAGACACAAACTTCGTAGTTTTGAACCAAAACTTGTAGATTGTATTATAAAAGACTAGATATAATTACAGAGACTAGTGTGACTTAGTTTTAGATAATATGATTAATAGAACAACTTAGGTGACATAGGAAATAGGTAACATTCATCCATACAACTTTTATGGTTAAGGAGTTGTTGGTATTATTATGCATGTTTATATTTATGTGTGTAATATATATTTATTTGTGACTTGGTTGGTAGATATATACATGGAGTATGCTTTGATGGTGTAGTACCCCGTCCCGCTCAGTCAATCGGAGAAATCGAAACGTCGGTGGCGTTCGAACTTAGCCTTGCAACGGCTGCTCGAAGACTCGCTCGGTCGAGGCGACTCCTCGCTCAGGTGGGATAGTTTCGATAAACTTGCCTCATCTTAACCTTCACATAATAACTCGCATGTTTTTAACTTGCACAAGTTAGGCTTGATAATAAAATAGACGCATCCACATAGCTAAGAGAATAATTTCGATGGATCGAAATGTGTTAGAACATGAAAAATGATCCCATGGTTCCACGGTCTGCTTAGAAGTCTGCTCATCGTGCTTTCAAAATGACACTCGGTCCTTCGTCCCGTGGCTTGGAAGAAGAAAGTTGGCCTAAGTTGCTAAGTTGCCACAATGCTCGAATTAGCCTAAGTCATAGGCGTCGCCCGCGTGAATGCTTGATAAAGCATGCACGGTCCCGTCGTCCAAGGCTTGGCATAGCCTTCGCATGTCCCGTGGGTTAAGTCGTATTGCACGGCTTGTGGCTTAAGTCTAGGCACCCAAGAACTTGGTTGTTCAAGTCGAACGCGTGCACGTCACGTTCCCTCGATGCGAAGCTTGGCGTAGCCTTTGCTCGTCAAGTCGTTACGCAAATAAGTTAGGCAAAGTTATGCCAGTCGATCGAAGCCATTTCTAGTACTGTCCCCTGTTAGCTACGGCTGTCAAGTCACATAGTCCCACAAGATCAAGGCTCGTCATATAAAGTATATGACTTGAGCGATAGCGTTGCCTAGAGAACAAGGTCTGTCTAAGGTACGAGACACGGTAGGTTTAGTGAAAAGTATGCCCCGGACAAAGGAAGTCCACGCGACTAGTTGTCGTCGAGATCGGTCCCGCTACTTGGGAGTCTCGATAAGTCTTGTTCACGAGATCGGTCCCGCTACTTGGGAGTCTCGCTAAGTCTCGATAAGTCTCGTACACGAGATCAGTCCCGCTACTTGGGAGTCTCGATAAGTCTCGTTTACGAGATCGGTCCCGCTACTTCGGAGTCTCGCTAAGTCTCGATAAGGAAGCACATGTAGTGCCCCGTCCCGCTCAGTCAATCGGAAGAATCGAAACGTCAACGGCGTTCGGCTTTGCCTTACAATGGCGACTCGAAGACATCGCTCAGGTGGGGTAGTTTCGGTGAACTCTCCTCATCTTTGCCTTCACATAATAAATCGTGTTTTCAACTTGCACAAGTTAGGCTTGATAATAAAAGCTACGCATCCACATAGCTAAGGGAATAATCCCGACAGGTCAAAATGAGTTAGAACATGGAAAACGTCCCACGGTCGGTTTAGAGTTGGTGCACGGCGTGCTTTGAAATGACACTCGGTCCTTCGTCCTGTGGCTTGGGAGAAGGAAAGTTGGTCTTCGACACAAAAGTTATGAAATAGCCTAAGTCATAGGCGTCGCCCGCGTAAATGTTCGACAAAATATGTACGTTTCCATAACGCAAGGCTTGGCATAGCCTTTGCTCGTTAAGTTGTAGGCTTGAGTAAGTTAGGCAATGTTACGCCGATCGACCTAAGATATTTCTAGTGCTGTCCCGCTCTTTTTACGGTTGTCAAGTTAAATAGTCCCACGATCCCAAGGCCCGTCATATGAAGTATGACTTGGGCGATAGCGTCGCGTATGTTGGAAGTCGGTTTGAGACACGATGGCACGGTCCTAGAGTTTTTAAGGCACGGGCCACGGTTGATTCATTGAGTTTGGAAAGTGTTGTGAATAATTGTTCTTGAGTTGGGTAAAATGGTAGGGCAAGAAAGAAGTATGCTCGCGGCTACATATCGGCGAGGCCTCGCGGCTACATGTCTGCGAGGCGGTCTCATAAGAAAGAAATATTGAACTTGGCCCTGAAAGAAATGGTAACACAAGAGGTAGCATGAGGGTGTGAGACGTCAGTTTGTGTCGAGTCTTGCATGGTCATTGGATAACTTGTCCACAAAGCGGGAGTTTCTCCGCACGGCAACCCGAGGCCTCGGGACCGCTGCGGGCATATGGAACAAACAATTTGTCGACAAGGTGAGAGTTTTCTCCGCACGATAACCCGAGGCCACGGGACCGTTGTGGGCATATTGGAAACGAAATATTACTGTGCTTTGCACGGGTTAGGCGGGGACTTGCAGCGGGGCTAGCTACCTTGCGCTGAAAGGAACGCCCGTCTAATAAAAAGAAAGAGTAGTCCACTATGGCTCTGGGAGCCAGTGACCAAGTTCATATAGATGTCGGCAGATAGCGGCTAACCGCGTGTATGCCTTTGGATTGAGTTGAGTTGAATATGTATGCAGTATGCAGTAAGAAAGACACAATATCTGGGCCTAAGATTTGGCAACAGCGAAGGTGGCGTGCTTCGGCACGGGATATGGCGTCGAGTGATAAGTCGTCGGATAGAGTGTATGAGTTAGACTTGAACTGTTGCGAGTCACGGCACAAAAGGAAGTATAGCACGATCGTAAAGAAATTGGGTACTACCGCGTAAGTTGCGTCTCTGATTCTGGCCGAAAGGCAAGCACGACCTGATAGGTTAACGTTGTGGCACGAGAAGTGGTCTAGAGGCAAAGTATGAGTAACGTTGACATTTCAAGCACGGGATGGTTTTGATACACAAGTTGCGCCAAGGCGTCGGTCCTAAGACTGAACCTAAGGCAAGAGTAGAAAGACAATCGAAAAGGGATTTAAGCTGCACAAAGTAAATGAACGTGTCGGTTTTTGTATGGGTGGGCGAGGAGCTCACTCCACCAGTACAGTGGTACTGACACCCACACAGTGTTTCTTGTGCAGGCACAGGTAGAAGCTCGTGGCGCGAAGTTCGCTTGGATGCATCGAGGCACGAAGTTCCTTGGCGATTCGAAGCGTGCTGTCACGCCCCGATTCCGTCGAATCGATAGTCGTCCCCCGGGCGTGATGCCGTGCGAACCTAATTTGCGATCGCACAAGGCCAAGTCATAAGGTAATCCGAGACACGAGATCTAAGAGAGTACGCAGACAAATTGATACACACAATAAGTAAAGGAAACTTGATCTTTATTGATAATGAACATCTTTTTACAGACTCCGACACAAGACTCATTGCCGCGCGGGCTACAACATGACTCGATTACAAAAAGAGTGCCGATGAGATGGCCGTTCCATACATTGCACACATCCCTCAATATATACAAGTACTCCATTGACCTGGATGGGAGGGACGCTGAGTCATTTTCCTTGGACTGTCGAGAGCCTTCAAAATGTGGGGTCGCTGAGAGATAGTCTTCGACGCACGGCCGAAGCTTCAAAAGTCACGAACGTCGCCTTGCTAGTTGGCGCGTCCTTCCTGGTTCGCGTGACCTGCAAAGAGCGAGGATCAGCACGATACACATGTACTGGCGAATGGCTAATTAAATCCAAGCTCTGCATTTGATTCAAGAAATTTGTAAACATGTTAGCTAGTTAGTTCAATGATCTTTCTAACCATCCTGTTCGGTTTGCATGTTAACATGTTTGGCGGCAAGCATATGAAATTGTATAACATTGAGCAACTATCAAAATCATTCCGTGCCATGTGCGTTTGTTAAGCAGTGTGAAGGGTGTGGAGGCCACTGGCAATTTCAAGCCATCGCGGACATATAGCTGAGTTAGACGGTGACCCTTTCGCGTCGGGTAGCGAGCCCTGTGTGAAAGTTCCCGCATAACTCGCGCCGATGAAGGGCTGGCGCTTACTATACACTCGTTCCTCCCGGGCCGAATCGGTCCCTTGGCCTAGGTAACCGTTCGAGGAAACTACACCTTGTCGACAAGTTGTCCAATGACCGTTTTCCTTTGAACTTAGTTGATTTGGTCATTTAACCGTATCGTTGCGATAAACATTAATTGATTCATTCATTGGTTTGCATAGACCAAGTATAATTGCATAGGGAAGCATGTTTTCGATTTCCAGAACCGGCAGTTCGTTAACAAGTGTTTCATGAAGTATCGTGGCACGATTTCATTGATTCTATGATATTATGACAAGCTTTTAATTTACTTCACATATTGAGTTTTGAAGTAGAGGGACGGAACGAAGAAGGTCAGCCACTCGCCTTAGCTTGCTTCAAGCGAGCGACCGGTTGGCTGCGCTGTCGTCGCCTACGCGATCACCTGCAATCGCATAAGCAACTGATTAGAACACTGTGTATTTCAAAGAATTTCGATATGAATGCGAGCTCGAAAATGCGTCACGAAAACCCATCGAAAGCATTCACAAAAACGAAAGCCAAAGCCAATTCAAGTGCGGCATGAAAACCAGAGCAACGAGAGGTCTCTCCCGACTCAGCCGCAGAGCCAATCCTCGAGGCGCAACCCGCTGAATATGGGACTTGGTTCCGAAGAAGCCATTCCATAACGTGGAATGGATCTTAATTCAACCATTCCCGTTCGATCGACTCGGTCGATTCCGACCTATAGGTCCCGACCAAATCGATAGCGACAGTGTTCCTTTCTCGCGCACCCCGTGGACGGAGACGGGGCACGATGTAGGGACGGGGCACTACACCATAACCAACTAATAAAAAGTTTCGTCCTCGAAACTTTAAAGATGAAACCTACCTCTACGAGAACAATGAAGGGAATTTATCCTTCATCTCCGATTCAAGCTCCCACGTCGACTCTTCGACCGAGTGGTTCTTCCAGAGGACGCGAACAAGAGGGATCGCTCGATTGCGCAGCAGCTTATCCTTGCGTTCTATGATTCGAACTGGTTCTTCAACGTAGGATAAGTCAGACTTTAGCTCCAGCTGGCCAAAATCTACCACGTGGCTCGGGTCGTGCACGTACTTCCGCAATTGAGAGACATGGAAGACATTGTGAACACCTTCAAGCGCCGGTGGTAGGGCAATTTTATAGGCCACTGGCGCGACCCGTTCAAGTATTTCGAACGGCCCAACGAATCTCGGACTCAGCTTTCCTTTCGCGCCGAACCGACTAACTCCCCGCATGGGCGACACCTTGAGGAATACGTGATCGCCTACTTGAAACTCGAGTGGTCGACGATGAATGTCCGTGTAGCTTTTCTGGCGACTCTGTGCGGTCTTTAATCTTTCCCGAATGAGCTTGACCTTTTCCACGGTCTGTTCTACCAGCTCCGGGCCGAGTATCTGCCGTTCCCCGACTTCATCCCAGCAAATAGGAGATCTGCACTTCCGGCCGTACAAGGCTTCATACGGCGCCATTTGGATGCTGGATTGGTAGCTATTGTTGTATGCAAATTCCGCCAGCGGTAGGTGGACGTCCCAGCTTGATTTGAAGTCGATAGCGCAGAGCCGTAGCATGTCTTCAAGAATCTGGTTGACGCGCTCCGTTTGGCCGTCGGTCTGAGGATGGTAAGCTGAGCTGAACTGCAACTTGGTTCCCAGCGCCGACTGAAGGCTACTCCAGAATCGCGACATGAACCGTGAATCCCGATCAGAGACGATGGATACTGGAACTCCGTGCAGCCGTACTATCTCGTCAAGATAAATCTGCGCCAGGCGATCAACGCTCCAAGTAACTTTGATGGCGATAAAGTGCGCTGACTTGGTTAATCGATCGACGATGACCCAGATGGCGTCGTTCCCCCGTGGTGTCTTCGGCAGGCCAACAATAAAATCCATAGTGACATGATTCCACTTCCACTCGGGAATAGCGAGGTTCTGCATCTCCCCGCCCGGTCGCTGATGCTCAGCTTTCACCTGCTGACAGGCCATGCATTGCGACACGAAGAGCGCCACATCTCTCTTCATCCCGTGCCACCAAAAGGTCGTGCGGAGGTCCTTATACATTTTGGTACTGCCTGGATGCAAAGTGTATTTCGCATAGTGCGCCTCCGCCAGGATCTCCTCTCTAAGTTCTGAATCGTCCGGAACGCATAGCCTACCCTTCAATCGAAGCACGCCGGTTTCGTCTTCCGCAAAGTCGGTCGTCCTGCCTGTCGAAATTAGCTCTCGCACTTTCTTCAGGTACGAATCGTCCGTCTGAGCGATCTTGATCTTATTCAGCAAGCTCGGCTCCAACTGTAACTTTGCCAACTGCACGTTCCGGAATCTGACTCGGAGCTCGATGCCCATCTCTTCAAGGTCGCGTAGCAGTCGAGGGTCGATGGATAACGAGGCAAGGTACTTCCGACTCAAAGCGTCCGCCACAACATTTCCCTTTCCCGGCGTGTAGTCGATAGTCAAGTCGTAATCCTTGATTAGTTCCAGCCAACGCCTTTGCCGCAAGTTCAGCTCCTTCTGCGTGAATAGATACTTGAGGCTCTTGTGATCGGTATAGATCGTGCACGCCACACCATAGAGATAGTGGCGCCACAATTTTAACGCAAACACAATCGCCGCTAACTCCAGGTCGTGCGTGGGATAATTTTTCTCGTGCGGCTTTAGCTGTCGGGACGCAAAAGATATCACCTTGTTCCGCTGCATCAGCACGCACCCCAAGCCCTGACCGGACGCGTCGCTAAATATCTGGAAACCCTCAGTCCCTTCTGGAAGTGCGAGTATCGGGGCCGAGACGAGCCTCTGCTTCAACTCTTGGAACGCAGCTTCACAGTCGTCTGACCATTCAAAGGCGACTCCTTTCTGGGTGAGGCGAGTCAGAGGCGATGCGATCTTCGCGAAGTCTTTCACGAAGCGTCGGTAGTATCCAGCTAGGCCAAGGAAACTTCGAATCTCGCCGACGGACGCTGGCCGCTTCCAATCGACAACGGCTTCAACTTTCTTTGGGTCGACTGCAATGCCTTCAGCAGAAATGATGTGTCCGAGGAATGCGACGCTGCTAAGCCAGAATTCACATTTGCTTCGCTTCGCGTATAGTTGATTTTCTCGAAGGGTCTGAAGCACGGTCCGCAGATGCTCAGTATGCTGCTGCTTATTCTTCGAGTAGACGAGTATATCGTCGATAAAGACCACTACGAACTTGTCGAGGAAGGGTCGGAACACCCGATTCATTAAATCCATGAAGGCAGCAGGGGCGTTCGTTAGGCCGAACGGCATTACCAGGAACTCGTAATGGCCGTATCGAGTGCGGAAGGTAGACTTCGGCACATCGTCCGGCTTGATCTTGAGTTGATGATAACCCGAACGCAGATCAATTTTAGAGAACACCGTGGCTCCTTGGAGCTGATCGAACAGATCATCTATGCGGGGCAGGGGATACTTGTTCCGGACGGTGGCTTTATTCAGCTCGCGGTAGTCGATACAAAGACGCATAGAGCCGTCCTTCTTCTTGACAAATAGTACGGGCGCTCCCCACGGCGAGACGCTGGGTCGGATGAATCCCTTGTCGAGCAATTCCTGTAACTGCACCTTGAGTTCTTTAAGCTCTGCAGGGGCCATTCTGTACGGGGTCTTCGAGATCGGTCGAGTGTCGGGGAAGGTATCGATAGTGAACTCAATCTCTCGATCGGGCGGCATGCCGGGCAACTCGTCCGGGAACACATCGGGGAATTCTGCCACAACGTCGGTCTGACCTGCGTTTGCACTATCCTGTCGCATGTCTCGAACGGAAGCCAGATAGCCTTCGCACCCGGAATGCAGCATCCGTCGAGCAGATATCGCAGAGATCACCATGCAGGTCGGCGACGCCTCACCACACGAGTAGCAGAATTCAGGCACTCCCGGTATGCGGAAAGTGACTTTCTTCTCAGCGCAGTCTATGGTTGCGTTGCACGGACCGAGCCAATCCATCCCCAGAATGATATCGTAGTCCTTTATATTTAGAACTATCGCATCGAGACTGACCTTTTGACCACCTATACAAATGATTCCGTCTCCACAGACTAAACTCGCAGCTAGTGGCATGCCCGACGGGATGTTAACAGTGAGCTCGAGACCGAGCGGTGTCAGGGGAAAATTGTGCTCGACGGCAAAGTCCGCCGATATGAAACTATGCGTGGCACCTGAATCAAACAATACACGAGCAGGTTTATTATTGAATTGCAGTATACCTGTCACGACTGTGTCAGATGCATAGACTTCGTCTCGGGTCATGGCGTAGACACGGCCCTGAGCATTAGGGCGACGGTCTTGGCCATTCTGGGGTGCGGTCGGTGGAGCCCGAGGTGCTTGGCCTCGGTTCTTCTTCGGGCAGTCACGTACGGTATGGTCGGCTCGGCCGCACCCGAGGCACGTACCGTTCTTCAGTCGGCACTCGCTGATCAAGTGTCCCTCCTTGGCGCAGAAAGTGCAGACCACTCGATCCTTCGTCTGGTTGCCGCTTCCGTTGCCACGATTTTGACGCTTGTGTGTGTTGTTGCCTCCCGCATTACTATGGCGTTTGTTATTAAAGTGAACAGCGCCGGTAGTAGTAGGAGGATACTCGGACTCCAGACGGATGGCGTGGTTGAGTGCCTCGCCCATGGTTTTGTATTCGGCCACCGAAACATGCGCACGGATGGTTGATCGCAGGCCCACTTCGAATCGTCGAGCTCGGCTGGCGGTGGTAGGTAGGAAGTCCCCAGCAAATTTGGCCAATTTGTTGAATTTGGCCGCATATTGTCGCACCGTCATGTTGCCCTGCTTTAACTGCATGAACTCATCTTCTTTCTCCTGTCGCACGGCTGCGGAAAGATATTCAGTCTCGAACGCCTTTTTGAATGTCGCCCATGAGATCGCCGCCGTCTCGTCTTCACGTCGAATTGCCCGCTTCTGCACAGCCCACCAATCGTGCGCGTTCATTCGCAGTAGAAGTTGAGCACACGCGACTTTCTTTGAGTCCTCGACACCCAGAAGCTCGAACTTATCTTCCAGCTCCTCCAGCCAGTCGATCGCCACCGCGGGATCTTCTGTGCCGTTGAAGGAAGTACGGCAGCTTTTCGTGAATTTTGACACGTCGAAGTTAGAACTTCTTGGTGCTGCAGGTGAAAGCACGGGCGCCTCTGGTTCAGCTTCGTTGGAACGAACCGCAGGCTGGGTCACGGCAGGTGTCATCGTTGAGTTGTTGTTGCCGACGACCGACTGTACGATCTGTTGGAGGGTATTCAGCTGCTGCTGCTGCAGCTTGAATTGAGCCTCGAACCGATTCTCAAATTGAACCTGACGAGCCTCCGCTTGCTGACGATGGAGCTCGTTTTGACGTTGCTGCATTTCAAGCATTTGCAGCATACGTTGCATCGGGTCGCCGGAAGATCCGGCTACAGTAGGCATCATTCCCGTTGGGTTAACGGAATGCTCGGGCCTAGAAGCACTCGAGCCGCTCGAAGCGCTCGTCTCGTCTTCCGCCTGAGCTCCCGTAACTGCAGGGAAAAAGGAAGGCAACTCTCGTTAGTTTCAGAAAATGTCCTGGGTTCAGCGTATGGAACAACTCTTCTCATCGACACGAGGTCAACGGTCGGAGACTAGAATTCGACACGAGAGGCCAAGGACGTAAAGCCGTGCTCTGATACCATTATGTCACGCCCCGATTCCGTCGAATCGATAGTCGTCCCCCGGGCGTGATGCCGTGCGAACCTAATTTGCGATCGCACAAGGCCAAGTCATAAGGTAATCCGAGACACGAGATCTAAGAGAGTACGCAGACAAATTGATACACACAATAAGTAAAGGAAACTTGATCTTTATTGATAATGAACATCTTTTTACAGACTCTGACACAAGACTCATTGCCGCGCGGGCTACAACATGACTCGATTACAAAAAGAGTGCCGATGAGATGGCCGTTCCATACATTGCACACATCCCTCAATATATACAAGTACTCCATTGACCTGGATGGGAGGGACGCTGAGTCATTTTCCTTGGACTGTCGAGAGCCTTCAAAATGTGGGGTCGCTGAGAGATAGTCTTCGACGCACGGCCGAAGCTTCAAAAGTCACGAACGTCGCCTTGCTAGTTGGCGCGTCCTTCCTGGTTCGCGTGACCTGCAAAGAGCGAGGATCAGCACGATACACATGTACTGGCGAATGGCTAATTAAATCCAAGCTCTGTATTTGATTCAAGAAATTTGTAAACATGTTAGCTAGTTAGTTCAATGATCTTTCTAACCATCCTGTTCGGTTTGCATGTTAACATGTTTGGCGGCAAGCATATGAAATTGTATAACATTGAGCAACTATCAAAATCATCCCGTGCCATGTGCGTTTGTTAAGCAGTGTGAAGGGTGTGGAGGCCACTGGCAATTTCAAGCCATCGCGGACATATAGCTGAGTTAGACGGTGACCCTTTCGCGTCGGGTAGCGAGCCCTGTGTGAAAGTTCCCGCATAACTCGCGCCGATGAAGGGCTGGCGCTTACTATACACTCGTTCCTCCCGGGCCGAATCGGTCCCTTGGCCTAGGTAACCGTTCGAGGAAACTACACCTTGTCGACAAGTTGTCCAATGACCGTTTTCCTTTGAACTTAGTTGATTTGGTCATTTAACCGTATCGTTGCGATAAACATTAATTGATTCATTCATTGGTTTGCATAGACCAAGTATAATTGCATAGGGAAGCATGTTTTCGATTTCCAGAACCGGCAGTTCGTTAACAAGTGTTTCATGAAGTATCGTGGCACGATTTCATTGATTCTATGATATTATGACAAGCTTTTAATTTACTTCACATATTGAGTTTTGAAGTAGAGGGACGGAACGAAGAAGGTCAGCCACTCGCCTTAGCTTGCTTCAAGCGAGCGACCGGTTGGCTGCGCTGTCGTCGCCTACGCGATCACCTGCAATCGCATAAGCAACTGATTAGAACACTGTGTATTTCAAAGAATTTCGATATGAATGCGAGCTCGAAAACGCGTCACGAAAACCCATCGAAAGCATTCACAAAAACGAAAGCCAAAGCCAATTCAAGTGCGGCATGAAAACCAGAGCAACGGGAGGTCTCTCCCGACTCAGCCGCAGAGCCAATCCTCGAGGCGCAACCCGCTGAATATGGGACTTGGTTCCGAAGAAGCCATTCCATAACGTGGAATGGATCTTAATTCAACCGTTCCCGTTCGATCGACTCGGCCGATTCCGACCTATCGGTCCCGACCAAATCGATAGCGACAGTGTTCCTTTCTCGCGCATCCCGTGGACGGAGACGGGGCACGATGTAGGGACGGGGCACTACACGTGCGGCCGTATGGAGTAAAGACTTATACGGGACATAATGTATGGACATCGCCTTCCGAAGCTTCCGCTGGATCGATAAATATGGAGAGATGAGAGAGAGAGAGAGCAGAGTGAACTTGTAATGAGAGAAAAGTGAGCTTGAGTGAGCTTGAGAGACTTGTAACATTGGCCTTGCGCCCCAAATGTAACAGTTGTTTCAATATCAATAAAGAGTTTCTTTTGAATAACTTGTGTTTGGTTCTTATTCCGCTGCCATAAATCAATGTCTCTGCTTGGGACATTCTGTGCGACGACCCCGTCGCAGCCGCTGAAATCGGCCGTTATGGAACCCGCCTTGCACGAGCGAAATCTAGGCTCGTGCGGCATCACGTCTTAGCGAGGACGATCGCTCCTACGGGAGCGGGGCGTGACATAATGGTATCAGAGCACGGCTTTACGTCCTTGGACTATCGATTGAATTCTTTAACTCGTTGCTTCCGCAAACTCTGAAAGTTGCTTCCGCATATTGAAATCGTTGGTGCGCTCTCTCTCAATTGTCCCACGGGATGTCCATACAATAAGTCTATCTATTTTGCAAAAACGTAGGAGAACAGTTTTTGACAACAAAAAATAAAAACATGGTTCGTGCAAGCACGGTTGGCTAAGTCGGGCTGGGCATATACACCAAAGTTACGTCGACCTTAGAAAAGTCGAGTGCGGGAATTGAATAGTGTCGAGCAAGAATGAGTTGAACTCGATTGAGTAAAGTGAGTCGACTATCGATAGGGGTACTATCGAGCGGCGATAACGTCGATGCGATATAGATAAGCGTGCTTGGAATTCGAGGAATGGTTCGAACGGAAAATTTGAGGAAGTCAATTTTGAGTCAAAGGATAGTTTTGAGGATTTGTTGAATGACTTCATCCCTGAGTGGTGTATGCGATAGCCTCAGGGATGTCGATCGATTGATAAAGGAATGATGCGAATTGAGGAAATTGATGTTGCGAATGGTTTGAGGAATAATGATCGAACTTGAATTTGAATGTCGAGGAGATTATCCAGTCGAACGATAGCACCATTCGCACGACTCAGAACTTGTTGCAAAGGAAGATCGTCAGGTTACGCATATCATTGATGGTATTGAGGCGTATCAAAGATCGATATGCGATAACTCGGGGGTACTCTGACTCGGCGAAGGACGATCGTGCAAGTGTTATCGATCGGTTGGATGCGATACTTAGGATCTTGACTGAAACAAATATTGGATGAAACGATTGTGTCTTGAGGGTTACGTGGATAACCGCAGCATTAACATTCTTGTCTTGTACGAGTGCAACTCCAGCCTCGCACATGCGTTGCGTCGGATTTGAGGCGATCGTTCCGCGTGAGCGCTGACATGGTGATTCATGTCGCGGGAATGATCGAACTCGGAAAATCAGGACGCGGCAACTTTGGTTGTCTCGGCTTATCGGTTTGATGCGAAGGAAAATTTGAGGATGTTTAGACTTACGATTGGTGAATGAAATAACTTGAGAATTGAGTAGGTCCAATTCGTGCATCGAGAATAAATTAGTCTAGACACAAAACAAGAGTTATGTCCCGATGAGGATGACTATCCCGCGGGAGCGTGCATGGTGATTCGTGCCCACCGTGGGTAATCTGACTCGCGTGAGATCGGAGCGCAACGTATTGTTAAGTCGGACGACCTTATGATCGATTACGTGAATTGGGATGAATGACTTAGGGGAAATATGAAATGTTAAGAATGGTTTAGCGATGAATTGTGTCGTAGCGTGCTTGACTTGGAGGGATTGATAGGCAGATTACGTCGAATATTTTCGAAATGATGTGTCAAGGGATTGGTTGAATGTGATTTATCGTAGGATTGCTTTGTTGAACGACTTGGATCCCGTGCCACGAATATTGGGATGTGTGTAGGAAATCGATGCTCGGTATTTAGAAATCGGAGTGATGCGAGCTTGGGTAGAAAATCCCGTACTATCAACTTGGTTTGACCTTAGGATGGGGTCAGTGTTGATATCGTTGTTTGGGAACTATGATTCTAATACTGACGGTAAGACAATAGCCTAGCGGTTAGGCAGACGTCCGAGCGCGAAACGATAGGAGTTACGGAGGCACCACTCGTGAGTTTCAGTTGACATGCACGTATATCATGGGCGCCCGAATATGTGCACGATCTGACTCGAGAGGTGATGGTGGATTCTCTATTACGAGGCTTGGTTGAAATGCACGTATTTTGGGGACGCCTAAGATATGTGCACGATCCATACTAAGTGGTACGTTGAATCAAGTGAGACTTAAGGAACGGAAAGGTGTCGAGGATTTTGAGATCGTGAGTTTTGAAGAAAGGATTGAGGATAGTGCGAGCGTGGCTCGGATTTGAGGGAACGCATAGGAGAAGTGTGTGCGAGAGTTCTTGAATGTCGAGTAGAGTGATAAGTAAATAAGTAAGTACTCAGTTAGTTTCGAGGACGAAACTTTTTCTGAGTGGTGTATGATGTAGTGCCCCATCCCGCTCAGTCAATCGGAAGAATCGAAACGTCAACGGCGTTCGGCTTTGCCTTACAATGGCGACTCGAAGACATCGCTCAGGTGGGGTAGTTTCGGTGAACTCTCCTCATCTTTGCCTTCACATAATAAATCGTGTTTTCAACTTGCACAAGTTAGGCTTGATAATAAAAGCTACGCATCCACATAGCTAAGGGAATAATCCCGACAGGTCAAAATGAGTTAGAACATGGAAAACGTCCCACGGTCGGTTTAGAGTTGGTGCACGGCGTGCTTTGAAATGACACTCGGTCCTTCGTCCTGTGGCTTGGGAGAAGGAAAGTTGGTCTTCGACACAAAAGTTATGAAATAGCCTAAGTCATAGGCGTCGCCCGCGTAAATGTTCGACAAAATATGCACGTTTCCATAACGCAAGGCTTGGCATAGCCTTTGCTCGTTAAGTTGTAGGCTTGAGTAAGTTAGGCAATGTTACGCCGATCGACCTAAGATATTTCTAGTGCTGTCCCGCTCTTTTTACGGTTGTCAAGTTAAATAGTCCCACGATCCCAAGGCCCGTCATATGAAGTATGACTTGGGCGATAGCGTCGCGTATGTTGGAAGTCGGTTTGAGACACGATGGCACGGTCCTAGAGTTTTTAAGGCACGGGCCACGGTTGATTCATTGAGTTTGGAAAGTGTTGTGAATAATTGTTCTTGAGTTGGGTAAAATGGTAGGGCAAGAAAGAAGTATGCTCGCGGCTACATATCGGCGAGGCCTCGCGGCTACATGTCTGCGAGGCGGTCTCATAAGAAAGAAATATTGAACTTGGCCCTGAAAGAAATGGTAACACAAGAGGTAGCATGAGGGTGTGAGACGTCAGTTTGTGTCGAGTCTTGCATGGTCATTGGATAACTTGTCCACAAAGCGGGAGTTTCTCCGCACGGCAACCTGAGGCCTCGGGACCGCTGCGGGCATATGGAACAAACAATTTGTCGACAAGGTGAGAGTTTTCTTCGCACGATAACCCGAGGCCACGGGACCGTTGTGGGCATATTGGAAACGAAATATTACTGTGCTTTGCACGGGTTAGGCGGGGACTTGCAGCGGGGCTAGCTACCTTGCGCTGAAAGGAACGCCCGTCTAATAAAAAGAAAGAGTAGTCCACTATGGCTCTGGGAGCCAGTGACCAAGTTCATATAGATGTCGGCAGATAGCGGCTAACCGCGTGTATGCCTTTGGATTGAGTTGAGTTGAATATGTATGCAGTATGCAGTAAGAAAGACACAATGTCTGGGCCTAAGATTTGGCAACAGCGAAGGTGGCGTGCTTCGGCACGGGATGTGGCGTCGAGTGATAAGTCGTCGGATAGAGTGTATGAGTTAGACTTGAACTGTTGCGAGTCACGGCACAAAAGGAAGTATAGCACGATCGTAAAGAAATTGGGTACTACCGCGTAAGTTGCGTCTCTGATTCTGGCCGAAAGGCAAGCACGACCTGATAGGTTAACGTTGTGGCACGAGAAGTGGTCTAGAGGCAAAGTATGAGTAACGTTGACATTTCAAGCACGGGATGGTTTTGATACACAAGTTGCGCCAAGGCGCCGGTCCTAAGACTGAACCTAAGGCAAGAGTAGAAAGACAATCGAAAAGGGATTTAAGCTGCACAAAGTAAATGAACGTGTCGGTTTTTGTATGGGTGGGCGAGGAGCTCACTCCACCAGTACAGTGGTACTGACACCCACACAGTGTTTCTTGTGCAGGCACAGGTAGAAGCTCGTGGCGCGGAGTTCGCTTGGATGCGTCGAGGCACGAAGTTCCTTGGCGATTCGAAGCGTGCGGCCGTATGGAGTAAAGACTTATACGGGACATAATGTATGGACATCGCCTTCCGAAGCTTCCACTGGATCGATAAATATGGAGAGATGAGAGAGAGAGAGCAGAGTGAACTTGTAATGAGAGAAAAGTGAGCTTGAGTGAGCTTGAGAGACTTGTAACATTGGCCTTGCGCCCCAAATGTAACAGTTGTTTCAATATCAATAAAGAGTTTCTTTTGAATAACTTGTGTTTGGTTCTTATTCCGCTGCCATAAATCAATGTCTCTGCTTGGGACATTCTGTGCGACGACCCCGTCGCAGCCGCTGAAATCGGCCGTTATGGAACCCGCCTTGCACGAGCGAAATCTAGGCTCGTGCGGCATCACGTCTTAGCGAGGACGATCGCTCCTACGGGAGCGGGGCGTGACAGCACACGAGATCGGTCCCGCTACTTGGGAGTCTCGATAAGTCTCGTTCACGAGATCGGTCCCGCTACTTGGAAATCTCGATAAGTCTCGATAAGGAATCACGCGAGATCGGTCCCGCTACTTGAGAGTCTCGATAGAAAGATGGAAATTATGGTCATGAATAAGGAATGACTTGGTAGATAAAATTGAGTCTTGTATGGTCATTGGACAACTTGCGCGCAAAGGTAAATTCCTCGAGCGATCCCGGGGCGCCGGGTTCGTGTTGGCCTAGGAGAAATTACAGATATTGTACGGCCTTCATCGACGGTACGACTCGATTGAAGTCAACCGTTATAATATAGGCTGCGGGTCATTCGGTGGGAGCTCGTACCTCGTCACGTGAATGGTCACCATATGCAAAGATCTAGGATAGCTTGACATTGCTAGTGACCACTCATATAGATGTGTCGGCATAAGAGTGGCTATCCGCGTGTATGCCTTTGGATTGCGTCGAGTACTAGCAGGTTACGAGTTGGGTTAACAAGTTATGCATATTGCAAGCGCTAACCTTGAGTCGGCACGAGTTAGATATGCACGGTTGCAGCACCATTCTGGAGCCTAAGAGTTGGCTATAGCAAGGGCTCGTGCTTCGGCATGAATGTGGCCTCGTCTCGAGTTAAGTCAAAAAAGGGCCGTAAGGCAAGATGGTTAAGTCGGGTTGATCCTTGGGAAGCACGATCTCGATCTTAAGGCACGAACAAGTGTATTGGCATGAACAGTATGAGTCGTCCCCTTGACGTCATTGGCACGAGAATTGTCACGTTCCGACCCAGAATCACCCGAATTATTGTCCTCGCAGGGGACGTGATGCCGCACGACCTGGAGTTGCGCTCGTACAAGGCAAGATGACAAGTTCTCAAATGGTTATCTTTTGATTCGATATTAACAACGAAAGAAAAACAGAGTATACGAAATAATTCTCTTTATTGATATCAGAAACTGAGATTACAAAGGCTTTTAATAGCCTAACAATATATGCCAGATTGGCTACAACACTCAGGTTCTCTCTTGTCCACAAAGGATTTCACCGTTCCATACATCATGCCTTCTATATCTCGGTCGCATCAATCTTGTTGCATAGTCCGAGCGTCAATGCGATCGCACGCTTCAATATGCTTCGGCATTCCAAGCCTCAACGCGTTTAAGCAACGCTTCGTTGCGAGCCATCCATTCCCTGCACCCTGCATGAAGCTGGTGGGGGATCAGTACGTTCGTCCTCGCATGTACTGATACAAAGATCATCTTTCCAAACCGACATTGTAATATTTATGTTGAATCATGCAACTTAGCTTATGATCTTGCTATGTTCTCCTTAGGGTCAATTTTATGGCATATTCGAAAGCGTAAAGCATGTTATCATAGCAAACATATTATCGAATTGAATGTACAAGCAAGCAATCTCGTGTTTACTTCATAGTGCGACTTACCAAGTCGATGCACTCGCCCTTGCATCCCTTGCACTGACGCAAGGTGAATACGCCCCATTCCTTCCCTATCATGTTATATGTGCATCTCTAAGCAGGATCTATGTGCGGGATGCATACACGCCTACACTTTCAACCCATCGTTCCTTAGCTATATGAAGGTCGTTAGCGTATCCGCATCGGAATGGACTAAAGGAGTTCCTTTCTTTTCTCTCCTTCTTTTCTCAATATTGGTCGGGCTGTCCGACGTTTAACGGGTGGGTTACGGTCCCTACATCGAAACGTTCCTGCTGTATACCATCATTTACGGCTTTTTCCATCTATAAGACGAGTGCTACTCGTTTAAGGATGTGCGCATACAAAGATTATTCGAATCCCTCTGCGGCCAATCGGTTCCGGGGCGCTCCGGCACTTAACCGTTTGGGAGAAACACTAGTGCACGAGTCATTATCATATTTAATCTCAAATCCATCCCAATCGAACATGCAACGCCCTTATTACTCAAGCAGTCAAATTCAAACAACCAACATAGTCTTGAGTCCGAGACTCAGACTTTATCATCTCATATTTCTTCCGTTAACTTTCTGTGTTCTTACGTTTTACACTTCGTTTCAATGATTCAATGGCATCATGCCTCAACTCAATGCTCATCAACCAAATGACCCGAAGGTCTCGAACACCTTTCGAGGCATTATGTCATATCCGACAGTTCTGCCACATTCATGCCACAACTTTATTCTTTCGCAACGAAGTCATCTTTTATTATCTCGTGCACGTAGGCACGTTTCGACCGTATTTCGATGTTCTATAACTTAGCATTCAATGTTCGCGCTTGCGTGCTAGGGCGCTCACCTATTGTCTTTTAATGTTCTAGCCCTTCTAACTCGTGCACGAAGGCACGGTATGGTTCATGCACTAAGGCACTCGCCGAATACAGTTATCCCATGTTCTTGCGGCATGTGCACCGAGGCGCTCGCCTTTGCGATATCCAATGTCCCATAGCGACTCGTGCATATGATGCACGTTTCATTTCAATTATTCTAACTTAGTGTTCGACTCACACTACGATTTACTTTCCGATCGGACCACGCCCGTGGCGTCGATAGGTTAACTTTTAGCATACAATGATATATTTGACTTATCGCATGAAGGAGTAAAAAGAAGTCAATCCTCCCACCTTGAGTCGATACGCCTTCGTCGTTTCGTCGAGCCGATGCGGCTCGATTTCATAACTTTGTTGCATGGCCACTCTCCTGACTTAGCCATTCGAGCACTTCGTGCTTCATTGAATCATACGTCTGATTTGCCTCAGCGTGCCCAAGTCTCAGCCCGTCGCAAGGCGTCGATTTGATTTCGCGGACCCCTTACTAAATATGGCAAAAGATCGGCCTCTAATATTTTCGCGTCTACGTATAACCTGCATACGAAACCAACTAAAATCAATACTTGTATCGATTCGGACTTGCGCCTTGGTCGATTCGATTTCTTAGAATCTTCGAGCCGATTCAATGCACTCGTCCTTCGGGGCAACGCGGCACTTCGTATCGATTCACTCGATGCATTCTTTCGGATAAGACAACTCTTTGCATCGATTTAGTTTGATGCGTTGCTCGGGACAACGTAACTCTCGTATCGATTTGTGTCGATACATTTTATTCGGTCAACGCGACTCTTCGAGTCAACGCTTCAGCGTAATGCACCGTACGGAGCGGAGCATTACAAGAATGGTCTAGAAGTACATAAAGAGAAGTGAAAGTCTTAGCACGGTCGAGTTTCATAAGTTTCTATTCGGCGAGGCACTGCCTCGAATATGTATTGAAGTCATGAATAGAGGATGGCACGACCCTGTCGTTGCGTTACCAACTATAGGCCAAGACGTCTTGTTCTAAAATTGATCCTAAGGCAAGACTAGGAAGACAATCAAAATGGATTAAGCTACACAAAGTAAATAAATGTGTCGATTTTGTATGGGTGGGCGAGGAGCTCACTCCACCAGTACAGTTGAGTACTGAGACCCACACAATTTTCATGTGCAGGCACAGGTAGAAGCTCGTGGCACGAAGCTCGCTTGGATGCGTCGAGGCACGGAGTTTCTTGGCGATTCGAAGCGTGCGGCCGCATGGAGTCAAGACTTATACGGAACATAATGTATGGACATCGCCATCCTGCAGAATCTGCCACTCGTCGCCTTGAAGCAATGTATCGAGAGATGAGAGAGAGCAGAGTACTAACTTGTAAAATGAGAGAAAAGTAAGCTTGAGAGACTTGTAATCATGGCCTTGCGCCCCATTGTAATCTGATTGTTCAATATCAATAAAGAGCACTTTTGAATAACTTGTGTTTTGCTTCTAAATTTTTGCTGCATGTTCATTATTTCTGCTTGAAACTTTTGTACGATGACCCCGTCGCAGCCGCTGTAATCGGCCATTATGAAACTGCCTTGCACGAGCGCAATCTAGGCTCGTGCGGCATCACGCCTTAGCGAGGACGATCGCTCCTAAGAGAGCGGGGCGTGATAGATGGTTCATGGATAATTCTAGCTAGACATTGGATTTACAATTCAGCATGCTTGGACACACTCCAAGCAAGTATACATTGCCTATTTCAGTATTTACATATTTTATATATTTCTTTTGTCATGTTCTTACTATCATGTTATTGTTGACTCTATGACATGTTACATGATTATTCCTGTTGACACATGCTAGACAAGATACATGAATTATATATTACATTGCATGCGAGGTGATTCAACATGATCTGTGTATATGATTAACCGTATCCTTTACTTATTAGAGACTGGCTGGAAGTGGATACGACTTGGACAGTCCCGTGGCGGTGGTGAGGACATCTACTAGACGTAGGGGCTACTATTTACTTTCCCCTAGTTGGTCACTAGTGTAATGCCCCTCTCTATACAGTGCATTATGCTGACTCGTTGACTCGAAGAGTCGTGTTGACCTGATTACGTATCGATGTGAATCGATACAAAGAGTTACGTTGTCCCGAGAGGATGCATCGAGTCGGATAGTTACATTGACCCGAGGAATGCATCGAGTAAGATCGATGTAAGTGTTAAGTTGGCCTGAGGGGAAGCATTGAGTCGGTTCGAAGATTCTAAGAAATCGAATCGACGCAAGACAATTGACCGATTCGAATAAGTATTGATTTTAGTTGGTTTTGTGTGCAGGCTATACGTTTACGCTGAAATATTAGAGGTCGATATTTTGCCTTATTCAGAAAGGTGTCTGCAAAACCAATCGTCGCCTCGCGACGGACTGAGGCGTTGGCACGGTAAACCAAATCGATCGTATAATTCAATGAAGCATGAAGTGCTCGAATGGCTAAGTCAGGAGAGTTGGTCGTGCAACAAAATTATGAAATCGAGTCGCATCGGCTCGGCGAAACGACAAGGCGTATCGACTCAAGGTGGGGGGACATTGACTTCTCTTTCCTACTCCTTCATGCCTAAGTAAAATATATATCATTGTATGCTGAGTTAAACTATCGACGCCACGGGCATGGCTCGATAGAGGGATAAACATAGTACACGTTGAACACTAGATAGAACAATTGAAATGAATCGTGCATCAAATGTACGAGTCGCTATAGAACATTTGAATATCGCAAGGGCGAGCGCCTCGGTACGCAAGCCATAAGAACATGGAACAACTGTATCGACGAGTGCCTCAGTGCACAAGTCATTCATCCCCCGTGCACGAGTTAGCATACTAGAACATTAAAAGACTATATCGGCGCTAGTGCCTCAGTTGCACGAGCTATAGAATATTGAATACCCTATCGAGGCGTGCCTCAGTTGTACAAGTCGGAAGGAAGAAACATAAGTATAACGCATTGAACACTAAGGCGTAGAGCATAAAAATACAGCTTCGAGGCGTGCAACGAATACAAGATGTAAGAAAGACGAATAACTATATCAAAGTATGCGCAGCAAGACGAGACTTACAAAGGATGGCGTTGTTGCGACGAGGAGAACAGTTGTGGCACGGATGTGACATAACTGTCGATGTGGCATGGTGCCTTCGAAATGTTCATGGCCTTTGGGACGTTTGTTGAGAACATTGAGTTGGGGCATTGTGCCAATTGAAATAGAGATAGGCGAATTTGCTTGGTTGTATAAAAGACAAGATGCGTTGCATGGTCAAATGGACTTAAAGATATATTGCCCGTGCACGGGTGTTTTCTTCCCTCGAACGTGGTTCGCCAGGGCGCTGGGACCGTTCGACCTAGGAGGGACTGCGGGATATCGGTATTGTTGGTGCACTTCATTAAGACGGTTTGCGACCTGCTATTGATGTGATAAGCCACTTACTCAAGTAATTCGGGGGTCCTCTGATTGTTTGGGTTAGCAACCGCACGGAGTGATCGTCGTCTTACATATTCGATTTGAGAAATATAAGTCCATTCTAGCCCGGAAAGCTGGTGACCTTTATATAGTTAAGGGCGATGGGTTGAAAGTGCAAGGTATACATATATCCTGCACATATAGATCCTGCGTAGAGAGCACTTATAACATGACATGGAGAGCTGATAGGCGTATCCATCTTGTGTCGGTGCAAGGGCGAATGCGTCGATGTTGGTAAGAAGTCATGAAACAACACGGAATTGCTATTGGTTGCCTGTTTACTTATGCGAATCGAATAACATGCTTGTCATGATAACATGCTTTACAATCTTCGAATATGCCATGAACTGATCCTAAGGAGAAAATAGAAAGATCACTAAATTGTATGTTTGCATGAATCAATACAATACTAAATGCCGGTTTGTTAAGTGGGTCTTTGATCAGTACAACGAGGACGAAAGTACTAATCCTCCACTAGTTTGCTAGCAAGTTCAGGAAATGGTCTGCACGCAGCGGAGCTTCGCTTGAACGCGTTGTGTAACGCCCCAGAACCAGAATACTGGAGAGCGGGGGCATACATAGCCAGCTACGTATATTGAAATGGAATCCACCTCGCTATATGGTCACGGCTGTCTAGATACATGAGGGTTTAACTACAAGCCATCAGTCTCTTATGGTCATGAACAAGCCTATTGTCACAATCTCAAGCAAGTAAAAGCAGTCACAAGATGTTAGAGCATCAAATATACAATAGTAAGGCATCCCATACATTACATATTTGGATGATCATGAAGCTAGTCGTACAAAAGGTGAAGACTAGCAAGAGTTTCAGTCATACATGATCAACCCTAGGATTCGTCAATCATGTTACAGCCCGTAGACAGGCAATAAGTCAAGTGCAATACGAGCTAACACGTGCTCGCCGGCTAAACGCCTCAAAAGAATATTTTTACAATAAAGTGGAAGAACAAAAGGAAAACCCACTCGTTGCCTTGGTTACGTCTGGTAGTCACCATCTGGCTGGAAGATAGGAAGATCCTCTGGAGCTACTCCGGTATCTGGCCATACAAAACCAGCTGGGTCAGACCCCAGAAAGAGCAAGTGCCACAAAGGAGGCTTCACTTAAGAACTAAAACCAGCAATTAGCACAAAATATAATTAAATAATAAAGACTGGAAAAAAATATAGAAAATCATGACGATATACGATGAGATAACCATGGGACTATTCGGATAACCGAGTTACAACCCTTAAACCAAACAAAGACCGGGGTTGTAACCCTTCGTCTGAACGGAACTTGGTTTCCACCATTTATCGATAAAGTAAAGCACAAGCAATCAGGTCATGTAACAATCTTGTACAGGATCAGGACAAGACTAGACTGGGTTAGACTCCATCCAATCAATCACGGCCAAGCAATGAGTACGGCTTGATACTTTAACTAGCTAGGGTTATCACAGGCCTAGTTACTAGCAAGATGCAATGAGATATTCCAACAGCCACAAGCCCTGCAGACCATCCAGGTTATCCAGGTCGAATATTCGTTCATGAAGGGTGCAACACATGACAGTGTGCTAGAAATGTGCCCTACTCGTCGGCAGGCTACAAGTCCACATGCGCGTCTAGATAACGGGATTGCCTGTAGCTGAAAAATCTCTTCATGACTACTGGGTTATTCTAGTTATTAGCCTTAGTCAATTTCAGTAGGTACCCCTGACCGTGGTACTCAGGGGTCCCTGCCCTAGACATGATGCGAGACAGTATAGGTTCACTTGTACAAACACAATCGTCCACGGAGTCTAGGCCATTCATTCTTGTCATGTCATGCTAGCCGTCGCAACAGCATTCATTAGTTCCCATCAGGCTTGCTTGTCATGTCTTGTCATGTCATGTCAGTTCACTTGTTATACCGTGCCATGTACAATTATCAGTCCAATCATGTCAATCAATTCAAGTTATCAAGTTCATGACAAAAGGCGTAAGAATATAAAAGGGCAACGGGGTACGCCATAGGGACTCAAAGTCTCTACGCGAGCAAGAGTAGGGGTGAGCATTATTCGGTTTTGGACCAAAAACCGAACCGTACCTAACCGAATAAGAGATTCGGTTCGGTTTTAAAAAAATTTGGTTCGGTTTCGGTTTTGAAAATACTAAATTTTCTTATTCGGTTTCGGTTATGGGTTTCGGTTTCGGTCCAAAACCGAAAACCGAATAAGAAAATTTAGTTACACAATATATATATATATATATATATATATATATATATATATATATATATATATTTATATTTATATATATATATATATATATATATATATATATATATGTATATACAATAGGTATATACGATAGGTATATACTAAATATATATATGTATATATATATACATTAACAAAAAATCGCAAATAAACCGAAAAAAACCGAGTAAACCGAAAATCGAACCGATTTAATTCGGTTCGGTTTGATTCGGTTATGGTCCAATTTGGTTCGGTTTCGGTTTTTCTTATTCGGTTTCGGTCGAATTCGGTTTTCGCTTATTCGGTTTGGTTGGAACCGAATAAACCGAATACTCACCCCTAAGCAAGAGTACGCTAGGCCAAATGGACCCTGAGCGTAAAACAGCTCTACGCGGGTAAGATCTAAGGATAGGCAGCTCTACACGAGCAAGAGTGCATGCAAGCAGGATTCTACGCGAGCAAGCGCTCTACTCGAGCAAACGCTCTACGCGAGCAAACGCTCTACGCATAGCAAGCACCCTATGAAAGCGAAACTTTACGCGCACGAGCACCCAAGTGAAACTTTACGCATGCAAGGCTCTACGCGAGCAAGGGAGAGTCTACGCGAGCGAGGCTCTATGCACGGGGCACTCTACGCTAGCGTGACTCGACGTGGCAGGAGAATATGCGATCGTGAGTCTACGTGAACGGGAAGGCCCCTGCGTAGAGTTCAAGTGAACTCGGCGTAGAAGGATTACGCTGGCACGTAATACGTGTGCGTAAAAAGGGAATACTATGCGGACACGTGAAAACGTGTGCGTAAAGGGGTAAATGATACACTGGCACGTAAAACGTGGGCGTAAAACTTTATCTTCTCCCTAAGGCCGGTACAAGCAGGCATAAAAGCTCAAGAGCTCAAGAAAAGCCCCATCTCGGTCAAGTCTCGGTGAAATCCAACCATTCCAAAACCAAACTTGCGTAACATCAGAATATCTACCACATGGAACTCTCAGTTTTCGCAAACAAGCCAGTTTAGTAGATCAAACCATAAAAATGAAAGAATGCTAAAACCTAGATCTACAAAAATCTATGCATCGAAATGGGAAAAGCCAAGTTCTAAAGTAGTTTGAAATCAGGCAAGAAAGCTAAATGATCCATAAAAGCATGGTGTTCTCTTATGATAGCAAGTTGCACTTGCCTACGATGGCGTGGGTAGAGAAGGTGATGAGGAAGAAGAAGAGAAGAGAAGTAAATGAGTAATGAATGAAGAGAGAGAATGGTGGTTGGGTTAATAAATGAGGGATGGTGGTAGGTAGGGGTTTGCTTATCAATCCAAACCGAACCCAACCAAGCCGAACCCAACTGAACCCAATGCAGGCCAAGGCCAGGATAAACCACATGAACCAGGAAATGCTAACTAACCCATGCCAATGTAAACCCAAGACTAGCCAGTCAAGACAAGTCGATCCATGATGAACCCAAAATAAACCAAGGTAAGATTAAACCAGGATCAAGCTAAACAAGACAAGTCTAAATACGGGTTGGGATTCCGTACACGTATACCAAAATATGTAATACGAACCACGGGTGTTACAACTCTACCCACCTTAAATGAATTCCATCCTCGAAATTTAATTAAGAGGCTAGAGAGGCAAGGACAAGCTATATTAATCACAAGCAAGTTATAACTAGGCAATCAATCAAGCAATCAATCATGCAAGCAAAGAATCGAGGACATGAGGCATAAGGAAGACATTATACCTCACGAGTCAAACAGGTCAGGATATCGCGATCGGATATCATCTTCGTGCTCCCACGTTGACTCACCTAGAGAGTGATGACCCCAAGCAATACGGACTAAACTAATAGTCTTGTTCTTGAGTATCTTCTCTCTTCGGTCCAATATGGATACGGATCTCTCCTCATACGAAAGGTTGGTACCAATAACCAATTCCGAACGATCAAGGACATAACTCGGATCTGGGATATACCGTCGCAATTGGGATACATGGAAGACATCATGCACCTCACGCAACGACGGTGGGAGAGAGAGACGATAAGACACATCACCTACTCGCTCTAGAATGTCGAATGGCCCTATATACCTAGGACTAAGCTTTTCCCGTACGCCGAAACGAATGACGTCCCGGGTAGACGAGATCCTGAGAAATACATGGTCGTCGACGGAAAATTCAAGGGGATGCCAATGAGAATCGGCCCAATGACGCTGGCGATCTTGTGCAACTCGAAGATGATCTCTGACTCTTCTGACCACCTCAACTGTCTAAGTAATCATTTTCGGACCGAGCATCTGCCTTCCTCCAATATCATCCCATGCTAGCAGGAATCTGCACTTTCTACCATACAATGCCTCGAACGGTGCCATCTGGATACTGGCTTGGAAACTGTTGTTATACGAGAACTCCACCAGGTGCATATGATCCTCCCACGAGCCACCGAAGTCGAGTGTACAAGATCTCAACATATCTTCCAAGGTTCGTATGGTACGCTCTGACTGACCATCTGTCTGCGGATGATAAGCTGAGCTGAACTGGAGGTAAGTTCCCAAACTCTCTTGCAGACTGCGACAAAAGTATGACATAAATCTTGAATCTCTGTCCGAGGTGATACTGACTGGAACACCGTGCAATCTGACAATCTGCCTGAGGTACATCTCTGCTAGCTGAGCCGTCGACTGACCAACTCTGAACGGAAGAAAGTGAGCCACCTTCGTGAGTCTGTCGACTATAACCCAAATAGCATCCCTACCTGCCAGGGACCTAGGTAATCCAGTCATGAAATCCATGGTAATATGCTTCTACTTCCATTTTGGAATCGGCAAGGGCTGAAGAAGTCTAGCCGGTCTCTGATGCTCAGTTTTAACTTGTTGGCAAACCAAATACCGAGAGACAAACCGGGCTATCTCCCTTTTCATGCCATTCCACCAAAAGTGCTGACGGATATCACGGTACTTTTTCGTGCCACCGAAATGAATGTAATACTGAGAACTGTGAGCTTCTGCCATGATCTTCTGTCTGATATCTCTACTGGGTAAACAAAGATGCTTCCTATGTCGAAGTGTACCATCCTCATGGATACATAACTCTGGCCGTCGTCCCGCCTCACACTCTGCTCTGAGCCGCTGAAGCATAGAATCTGATAACTGAGCTAACCTGATCCTCTCAACTATAGTGGATTGAACTTTCAGACTGTCCATCAATGCCACATTGGTAGGAAGGACAACTTCTATATCCATCTTCTGAAGATCTGCTAATAACTCTGGCTGTGTTGTTAGAAAATAAGCTCCGGCTCTCCTGCTCAATGCATCTGCTACTACATTGGCCTTTCCTGGGTGATACCGCAGGTTGACATCATAATCTACAAGTAGCTCTAGCCACCTCCTCTGACGCATATTGAGATCCTTCTGGATGAATACATACTTCAGGCTCTTGTGATCGGTGAAAATCTTTACCCTATCTCCAAACAAGTAGTGTCTCCAAAGCTTAAGTGCAAACACTACTGCTGCCAACTCCAAGTCATGGGTCGGGAAATTCCTCTCATGAACACGAAGTTAACGTGACGCATAAGCTATTACCTTTCCATGTTACATCAAAACACATCCTAAACCTCTGCCTGAAGCATCACAATACACTAAAAATCCTCCGGCCCCATCTGGAAGCATGAGAATGGGTGCCGTCATCAAGCCTCGCTTCAACTTCTCAAAAGAATCCTGACATTCTGCTGTCCAGGCAAACTGCGCATCCTTGCGGGTCAACTGGGTCAATGGCGCTGAAATCCGAGCAAAGTCCAAAACAAATTGCCGGTAGTAGCCGGCCAAGCCAAAAAAGCTGCAAACTTCTGCCACTGTGCTGGGTACTGGCCATGTCTCAATGGCTACTATCTTCTCGGGATCCACCTCTACTCCTCCTCTGGTAATAATATGACCCAAGTACGAAATGCGATCGAGCCAGAAGTCGCATTTACTGAACTTGGCATATAACTGGTGCTCTCTGAGAATCTGGAGGACAACTCTGAGATGCTGCTCATGCTCTGCTTCAGTCTTGCTGTAGACCTGGATATCATCTATAAACACAATCACGAACTGATCCAAGTATGGCATGAAAATGCGATTCATGAGGTCCATAAATACATCTGGCGCATTGGTTGCTCCAAATGGCATAATAAGGAACTCCCAATGCCCATATCTAGATCTAAAAGCTGTCTTCGGGATGTCCTGTTCCTTGACTCTGATCTGATGGTATCTTGACCGCAAGTCAATCTTCAAAAATACTGCTGCCTCCTTGAGTTGATCAAACAAGTCATCTATCCTCGGAAGAGGGTATCTGTTCTTGATTGTCACTGAGTTCAAGGTACGATAATCTACACATAATCTGGACGTACCATCCTTCCTTTTCACAAGAAGCATCGGGGCTCCCCAAGGCGATCCACTGGCACGAATGAATCCCTTGGTCCTGAGTTCTTCAATCATCTTGTATAATATCTCTAACTCTGACGGCGCCATCCTGTAGACTCTTTCCGATACTGGAGCTATCCCTGGGATCAAGTCGATAGTAAACTCGGTCTCTCGCTCTGGCGGCATTCCTGGAAGCTCCTCAGAAAAAATATCTGCAAACTCCTCGACTATCCGGGGTAACTGTTGTCATGCCCCAGAACCAGAATACTGGAGAACGGGGGACAGACACAGCCAGCTACGTACATTAAAGTGAATCTCACCTCGCAATACGGTCACGGCTGTCTAGATGCATGAGGGTTTACTACAAGCCATTAGTCCCTTAAGGTCAATAACAAGCCTAGTGTCTCAATCTCCAGCAAGCGAGTAGATATAACATGATGGTAGATCATCAGACATACAAAGTAAGGCGTTCCATACATTAGATATTCAGATGATCATGAAGCTAGTCATACAAAATATGAAGACTAGCAAGAGTTTAACTCATACATGATCAACCCTAGGATTTGTCAATCATGCTACAGCCCGTAGGCAGACAGTAAGTAAAGTTGCAAACGAGCTAACACTTGCTCGGCGGCTAAACGCCTCAAAAGAATATTTTTACAAGGGAGTGGGAGAGCAAAATAAAAACCCACTCGTTGCCGGGATTCCTTCTAGTATTCACCATCTGGCAGAAAAGTTAGGAGATCCTCGGTAGCTGCTCCGAAATCTGGCCATACAAAACCAGCTGGGTCAGACCCGAGAAAGAGCAAGTACCACAAAGGGGGCTTCACTTAAGAACTAAAACCAGCATGTCAGCACATAAAGTCATAGGTGAAATAACATAAGACTTGAGTTGAAGAAAACAGGATGATAAACGATAAGATAACTAGAGGACTATTCCGGTAACCAAGTTACAACCCGTAAACCAAACAAGGACCGGGGTTGTAACCCTTCACCTGAACAGAACTTAGCCTCAAACCAATTATCGATAAAGTAAAGCATAAACAAGCATGTCCGAAGATATCCATGCACCGGATCTAGACAAGACTAGACAAGATAGGACTCCATCCATCATTCACGGCCAAGCAAAGAGTACGGCTTGATACTTAACTAACTAGGGTTATCACAAGCTTAGTTACTCGCAAGATGCAATGAGGTACGCCTACGGCCACAAGTCCTACAGACTATCCAGGTTATCCAGACGTAAGGTTCAAGATTAGAGTTATCATGCCTTGTTAGGTGACTTGGATACAACACATGACAGTGTGCATAGTAATCATTTCATGTAGTACCCCACATAACAGTGAGCTGGAAATGTGCCCTACTCGTCGACAGACTACAAGTCCATCAAGGAAGGCACCCAGATAACGGGATTGCTTGTAGCCGGAATACCTCTCTATATGCTCTACTTGATCAATCTAGTCATTAACCTAGTCAGATTCAGTATGAATCCCTGACCGTGGTAACCAGGGATACATGTCCTAGACATGATGCGAGATAAAACTGGTTGCTTATACAAGCATATTCGATACAATCATCCACGGTGTCAAGAATTCACTTAACATGTCAGGTTAGCCGTCGCAACAGCGTATCAAGGTTATTATGTCGGATTGCTTATCAAGATTACTTATCAAGGCAAGGGTGCGTCACAACGGACCACCATCAAGAATTATCATGTCAAATTACTTGTCAAGAGTGCACCACGGCGGGTCACTATCAAGAGTTATCCTGTAAGGTCATAATGCCATTTCGTGTTTATGCAAGTGCACCACAATGGGTCGCTGATCATACAATTCCATCACTAAGCCGTGTTCCGATTAACATTCATAAATAATGTCATGATCACATCGGGTTCATGTCGAGTTTATATCAAAAGGCGTAAGGATATAAAATGGGTGCAAAAATCATAAAAAGGGGGATATGGGGACATAATGCGCCCAAGGGGGAGGAGCAAGGGGTACTATGGCCAACAAGTGGCATTAGCCAAGTTGTGCCAGGGTAACAGGTTGCGCCAAGGCAAGTAGGGTCAAATCCAGTTGCACCTGAACATCAGGTTGCGCCTAGGCACTAGGGGTGCCAATCACTAAAATGCACAAGGTCGGGTCAAGTTGCGCCAGGAAGAGTTAGGCCAAGTCATGTTGCGCCAGGCACTAGACTGCGCGAGGCTAGGTTGCGCCTGAGTTAGGTTGCGCCTGAGTCAGGTTGCGCATGAGTCAGGTTGCGCCTGAGTCAGACTGCGTACGAGGTCAGACTGCGCACGAGTCAGACTGCGTACGAGGTCAGACTGCACACGAGTCAGACTACGCACGAGGTCAGACTGCGCACGAGTCAAACTGCGCACGAGGTCAGACTGCGCACGAGTCAGACTGCGTACGAGGTCAGACTGCGCACGAGTTAGACTGCGCACGAGTCAGACTGCGCACGAGGTCAGACTGTGCACGAGTCAGACTGCGCACGAGGTCAGACTGCGCACGAGTCAGACTGCGCACGAGGTCAGACTGCGCGCGAGTCAGACTGCGCTGTACTAAAGAGCGCGCGCAACTCAGTGGTACAAGCTAAAAAGCTCGCACACACTGCTCACTGTCTTCTCCAAATCAGTAAGAACTCTATGGTTGAACCCATAGCTTCAAAAGTCTATAACTTGGTCAAAACAAGTCCAAATCTAACTTTCAAATGGTCAAAATTGGGTAGAATGAAATTCTCTACAACATGGAACCATCAAAGCTTAAAAACAAAGAAGTTTGATAGATCAAAACTACCAAAATTCAGAAATGACTAATTTCTAGATCTACAAAAATCAAAGCCTCAAAATGGAAAATGACAAGTTCTAATGTGTCTTAGAAACATGAGGAGAAGCTAATGAAACAATAAAAATGGGTTCTCTTGTGGAAGCAAGTTGCACTTGCCTAAGGGGTGTTCTTGGTTGGTGGTGGGTTTAATGGAGAAGGAAGAAGAGTTAATGAGAAAGTGGAGGAGAGAGAAAAGTTAGGTGGGTTATAAAGGGGGATGGTGGTGGGTTTAACATGATGAACCAAAGAATAAACCAAGCCAACCCAAAATAAACCAAGTTAAACCATTACATGCCATGATGAACCTAATCAAGATTAAACTGAAATTAGCTAGCCAGGCAGGAAAATAAAAATAAATGTCAGGATTCCGTATACGTATACTGGAAATACGTAGAACGAAAAACGGGGGTGACAACTCTACCCACCTTAAAAGAATTCCGTCCTTGGAATTTAATCAAGAGGCTAGAGATGTCGAGCAAGCTATATCAATTGCAGGCAATATATGACTGGCAGTCAATCAAGCAATCATTCATGCAAGCAAGAAACTTAAGCATAAGGCATAAGAAAGATATTATACCTTACGAGTCAAACAGGTCGGGATATCGCGATCGGATATCATCCTCATGCTCCCACGTTGACTCACCCAAAGAGTGATGATCCCAAGCAACACGGACTAACTTGATAGTCTTGTTCTTGAGTATCTTCTCCCTCCGGTCCAATATGGATACGGGTCTCTCCTCATACGAAAGGTTGGTACCAACAACCAATTCTGAATGATCAAGAACATGACTCGGGTCCGGGATATACCGTCGTACTTGGGATACAAGGAAGACATCATGTACCTCACGTAACGACGACGGAAGAGCAAGACGATAGGATACATCACCTACTCGTTCTAGAATATCAAACGGCCCTATATACCTAGGACTGAGCTTTTCCCGCACGCCGAATCGAATGACACCATGGGTAGGCGAGATCCTAAGAAATACGTGGTCGCCGACAGAAAATTCAAGGGGACACCGATGAGAATCGGCCCAATGACGTTGGCGATCTTGGGCAACTCGAAGATGATCTCTGACTTGTCTGACCACCTCAATAGTCCACGTCACCATCTCTGGTCCAAGCATTTGCCTCTCACCGATATCGTCCCAAGCTAAAGGAGATCTGCACTTCTTGCCGTACAAGGCCTCGAAAGGTGCCATCTAGATACTAGCCTGGAAACTATTATTGTACGAGAACTCTACGAGAAGCAGGTGATCTTCCCACGAACCACCGAAGTCGAGTGTACATGACCGCAGCATGTCTTCAAGAGTCTGGATCGTGCGTTCTGACTGACCATCTGTCTGCGGATGGTAGGCTGAACTGAACTTGAGACGAGTCCCCAAACTCTCTTGAAGACTTCGCCAAAAGTGCGAGGTGAATCTTGAATCTCTGTCGGACACAATACTGACTGGCACTCCATGCAATCTGACTATCTGCCTAAGGTACATCTCTGCAAGCTGATCCGTCGACTGACCGATTCTGAAAGGAAGAAAATGAGCTACCTTTGTGAGACGATCAACTATAACCCAGATGGCATCTCTCCCAGCTGGAGATTTAGGTAATCCAGTTACAAAATCTATGGTAATGTGCTCCCATTTCCATTTCGGGATCGGCAAAGGTTGAAAAAGTCCAGCTGGTCTCTGATGTTCGGCCTTAACTTGTTGACAAACTAAACAACGAGAGACAAACTGGGCTATCTTTCTCTTCATGCCATTCCACCAAAAATGCTGTCGAATATCACGATACATCTTCGTACTGCCGGAATGAATTGAATACTGAGAACTGTGGGCTTCTGCCATGATTTCCTGTCTGATATCTCCACTGGGTACACAAAGACGCCTCCCATGCCGGAGTGTACCATCTTCATGAATGCATAACTTTGGTCTCTGTCCTGCCACACATTCTGCCCTAAGCTGCTGAAGCTTAGAGTCCGTAGACTGAGCTAACTTGATCCTCTCAATTATACTGGACTAAACTTGCATACTGGCCATCAATGCCACACTGGAAGGAAGAACAATTTTAATACCTATCTTCTGAAGATCTGTTAACAACTCTGGCTGCGTCGTTAGAAAATAAACTCTAGCTCTCCGGCTCTCCTGCTCAATGCATCTGCTACCACGTTGGCCTTCCCAGGATGATACTGCAAGTTGATGTCATAATCCACAAGTAGCTCTAGCCATCTCCTCTGATGCATATTAAGATCCTTCTGGGTAAACACATACTTCAGACTCTTGTGGTCGGTGAAAATCTCCACCCGATCTCCATACAAATAATGCCTCTAAAGTTTCAATGCAAAAACTACGGCTGCTAACTCCAGGTCATGGATTGGGTAATTCCTCTCATGGTCACGAAGTTGACGTGACGCATAAGCGACTACCTTACCATGATGCATCAAGACACAACCTAATCCCTTGCCGGATGCGTCACAATAAACTGAAAATACTCCCGTCCCGTCGGGAAGAGTGAGAATGGGGGCCGTCATCAATCTTCGCTTCAACTTCTCAAATGAACTCTGACACTCTGCTGTCCAAGCAAACGGCACATCCTTACGGGTCAACTGCGTCAGTGGTGCTGAAATCCGAACAAAGTCTGATACAAAGCGTCGGTAATAGCCGGCCAATTCGAGGAAACTCCGAACTTCTGCGACGGTACTAGGTACTGGCCATGTCTCTATAGCCACTATCTTCTGGGGATCAACTTCCACTCCACCTCTGGTGATGATATGACCCAAGTACGAGATACGATCCAACCAAAACTCGCACTTACTGAACTTCGCGTACAACTGGTGCTCCCTGAGAATCTGAAGAACTACACGAAGATGCTGTTCATGCTCTGCCTCGTTCTCGCTATAGACTAAGATGTCGTCTATGAACACTATCACGAACTGGTCCAAATAGGGCATGAAGATACGATTCATGAGGTCCATAAATATGGCCGACGTATTGGTCGCTCCAAATGGCATAACAAGAAACTCCCAATGTCCATATCTAGATCTGAATACTGTCTTCGGGATGTCCTGCTCTCTGACTCTGATCTGATGGTACCCCGACCGCAAGTCAATCTTTGAGAATACTGTCGCTCCCCTGAGCTGATCAAATAAATCATCTATCCTTGGTAAAGGATATATGTTCTTAATTGTTACAGAGTTCAAGGTACGATAATCAACACATAATCTTGACATACCATCCTTCTTCTTCACAAGAAGCATCGGAGCTCCCCAAGGTGATCCGCTAGTACGAATGAATCCCTTGGTTCTAAGTTCTTCAATCATCTTGTACAGGACCTCCAACTCTGATGGTGCCATCCTATAGACTCTCTCTGACACTGGTGCCGTCCCTGGAATCAAGTCGATAGTGAACTCTATCTCTCTCTCTGGGGGCATGCCTGGAAGCTCTTCGGGAAATACGTCAGGAAACTCTTCTACAACTCTAGGAAGCTGAACTGCTGCTGCTACGGCCATCCGCAATGCTGGGAAAGAAGCTTCTACTCTGCCTCGAGAAAATAAAAACTCTGGCTCACCGGGAATACTAAAAATAATCTTGCCAACATGACAATCTATTCTAGCATACTGGTCCCTCAACCAATCCATTCCTAGGACTACATCATAATCGGCCATTGGGAACTCTATCAACCTAGCGGGAGACTCTCTACCGCTAACTACGATTCGACACGAGGAAAACACCCTATCTACACCCACAAGTCCGTTACCAGTAAGTATATTGAGCCTTACTGATAATGACTCGGGCTCCAGTCCTATCCGTGTCGCGAATCGTGCAGACATGAATGAATGCGATGCACCTGAATCAAATAATACTTATGCAGGAAAAGAGTTGACGAGAATGGTACCTGCCACCACCTTACCTGATGCCAACTCCTCCTCTACGGTCAAAGCCATCGCTTGACCGTGCCCTCTGGGTGCTGGTCCCCTCTGCTGGAAACCTCTCTGGCGGTTCTGAACCTGAGCTTGGACCTGGACATACTGTTGCGATCGCTGCTGCTGGAATGCCTGAGCCTGAAGCGGCAATGGCCTCGGAGACTGATATTGCTGCTGCTGCACTGGTGCTGGTCCCCTCACTGAGGGACTAGTCTGGGCCGATGAGGATGAACCGGCTCTCTGTGGGCAGGACCCTATCATGTGATCCGGTGCCCCACAAGCCAAACATAATCCTTATGCTCGACGACATTCTGACACTACATGCCCTGGCTTCCCACAACGACTGAGCCCATTGTGGAAGACTGCCTCCGCTTCTGCTGCTGAGGATACGTCGGACTCGAATGCTGAACCGACGTAACTGATGCTGCCCTCCTTAGAGCTCCAATGGTCAAGGCCCTAGCTGCCGGGGCTGGGGCTGAAGACTGGATCATCTGACCATGGGACCGCTTCCGTCCTCCAGTTCTGTCTACAATTCTTTGCGAGGTATAGTCATGCCTCTTAGCTGCCCGTAAAACAGCATCAAAGGTCTGATGCTCAAACTGCTCCACTGCTAGAATAATCTCTAGGTGGAGTCCCTGCTGGAACCGCTGCGCTCGATCAAACTCGGTTGCCACCAAAGTGGGAGCAAACCGACTCAGTCTTGAAAACTCGGCCGCATATCCATCGACCGTCCTGTTCATCTGCCTGAGATTGGTGAACTTCGTCTGTAGGTCGTGCCGAGCCACAGCATCGAAGTACTTGATCTGAAACTTGTCACTGAATACCGCCCATGGGACAGGCGTTGCCAAACCAACTACTATCATCACCCACCAGGTGCGGGCTAGGTCCAATAACTGTAGGCGTACCACAGCTACCTTCTCTCCTTCTGGAGTCTTGGCTGCATCTAAGATAATCTCAATGTCCTGGAGCCACGTATCAGCTGCAATAGCGTCTTCACTACCGTCGAAGAAGGGAGGGTTGAGGCGCTTGAAACTGCTAGCCGTACTGTTCCCTTGATAACCAACACGGCCCATGGCATCCTGTACTGCCTGGTGCAGGACATCGCCCCGACGATCTTGAGACACAAGCAATGTCTTGATGAGACCCACCAAGGTGCCATCGTCAGGCTCTGCAGGCTGGACTGGCTGAACTGGGGGCTCGGGGTCCCCGGAATACATGACTCGGGAGGCCACTCCAGAGTGCTGGCCTTGGTCTCCAGGTTGCTGCTGGTCCACTGGAGGTGCTCCGCCTTGCTGATCGGTAGGACCAGGAACAATGCCGCTGAAGAAACGATATAGGGAACAATAAGAAAGGACCATGATAGATCGAGAATATAAACATGTGATCAGGTCAAGGATTCTGAAAGATCAGAAGGCACAAGTAGAGATCAAGGGCGAGTGCTGATTGAGACATCTATCCGGTAAAACCCTCACACATCTTGATCTACAAGACCTGCATGGGCCACCACTTAAACCGTGTCACGCCCCAGAACCAGAATACTGGAGAGCGGGGGACAGACACAGCCAGCTACGTACATTGAAGTGAATCTCACCTCGCAATACGGTCACGGCTGTCTAGATACATGAGGGTTTACTACAAGCCATTAGTCTCTTAAGGTCAATAACAAGCCTAGTGTCTCAATCTCCAGCAAGCGAGTAGATATAACAAGATGGTAGATCATCAGACATACAAAGTAAGGCGTCCCATACAATACATATTCAGATGATCATGAAGCTAGTCATACAAAATACGAAGACTAGCAAGAGTTTAAGTCATACATGATCAACCCTATGATTTGTCAATCATGCTACAGCCCGTAGGCAGACAGTAAGTAAAGTTGCAAACGAGCTAACACTTGCTCGGCGGCTAAACGCCTTAAAAGAATATTTTTACAAGGGAGTGGGAGAGCAAAATAAAAACCCACTCGTTGCCAGGATTCCTTCTAGTATTCACCATCTGGCAGAAAAGTTGGAAGATCCTCGGTAGCTGCTTCGAAATCTGGCCATACAAAACCAGCTGGGTCAGACCCCAGAAAGAGCAAGTGCCACAAAGGGGGCTTCACTTAAGAACTAAAACTAGCATGTCAGCACATAAAGTCATAGGTGAAATAACATAAGACATGAGTTGAAGAAAACAAGATGATAAACGATAAGATAACTAGAGGACTATTCCGGTAACCAAGTTACAACCCGTAAACCAAACAAAGACCGGGCTTGTAACCCTTCACCTGAACAGAACTTAGCCTCGAACCAATTATCGATAAAGTAAAGCATAAACAAGCATGTCCGGAGATATCCATGCACCGGATCTAGGCAAGACTAGACAAGATAGGACTCCATCCATCATTCACGGCCAAGCAAAGAGTACGGCTTGATACTTAACTAACTAGGGTTATCACAAGCTTAGTTACTAGCAAGATGTAATGAGATACGTCTACGTCCACAAGCCCTGCAGACTATCCAGGTTATCCAGATGCAAGGTTCAAAATTAGAGTTATCATGCCTTGTTAGGTGACTTGGATGCAACACATGACAGTGTGCATAGTAATCGTTTTATGTAGTGCCCCACATAACAGTGAGCTGGAAATGTGCCCTACTCGTCGGCAGGCTACAAGTCCATTAAGGAAGGCACCCAGATAACGGGATTGCTTGTAGCCGGAATACCTCTCTATATGCTCTACTTGATCAATCTAGTCATTAAATTAGTCAGATTCAGTATGAATCCCTGACCGTGGTAACCAGGGATACATGTCCTAGACATGATGCGAGACAAGACTGGTTGCTTATGTCACGCCCCGACCCGGAATCACCCGAATCATCGTCCTCGCTGGGGCGTGATACCGCACGAGCCTGGAGTTACGCTCGTGCAAGGCAAGATGACAAGTTCTCAAATGGTTATCTTTGAGTTGAATATTAACAACGAAAGAAAAACAGAGTATACAAAATGATTCTCTTTATTCATATTCGAAATCAGATTACAAAGGCTTTCGATAGCCCAATAGAATTTGCCAGATTGGCTACAACACTCAAGTTCTCTCTTGTCCACAAAGGATTTCACTGTTCCATACATCATGCCTTCTATATCTCGGCCGTATCAATCATGTCGCGAGTCCGAGCGTCAATGCGATCGCACGCTTCAATACGCTTCGGCATTCCAAGCCTCAACGCGCTCAAGCAACGCTTCGCCGCGAGCCATCCATTCCCTGCACCCTGCATGAAGCTGGTAGGGGATCAGTACGTTCGTCCTCGCATGTACTGAAGCAAAGATCTTCTTTCCAAACCGATATTTTAATATTTATGTTGAATCATGCAACTTAGCTTATAATCTTGCTATGTTCTTCTTATGGTCAATTTCATGGCATATTCAAAAGCGTAAAGCATGTTATCATAGCAAACATGTTATCGAATTGAATAGGCAAGCAAGTAAGCATTCTCGTGTTTGATTCGTGGCGCGACTCTTACTAAGTCGACGTACTCGCCCTTGCACCGACGCAAGGTGAATACGTACATCCATTTTTTCCTGTCATGTTATAAGTGCTCTCTATTCGGATCCATCCATACAGGATATAAGTATACCTTGCACTTCCAAACCCGTCGCCCTTAACTATATGAAGGTCACTAGCTTTTCGGGCTAGAATGGACTTATATTATCGAATTGAAACATAAGACGATGTTAACTCTGTGCGGTTGCTAACCAACATCAGAGGCCACCGAAATAATCGCAGCAAGTGGCTTATCACATTCACCAGAAGGTCGCTACCCTTCTAAATGAAGTGCACCAACAATACCGTAAACGAATCCCTCCTAGGCCGAACGGTCCCAGCGCCCTGGCACGCTGCGTTCGAGGGAATACCCATGCACGGGCTTTTATATCTTTAAGTCCATTTGACCATACAACGAATCTTATCTTTCAAACAACCAAGCAAGTTCGCTTATCTCTATTTCAATTGGCACAATGTCCGAATGTTCTCATCGAACGCCCGAAGGCCGCGAACATTTCGAAGGGCACCATACCGCATTATCATCTCGTATTTCTTCCGTTAACTTTCTATGTTCTTACGTTTCAAACTTCGTTTCAATGTTCAATGGCATTATGCCTCAACTCAATGTTCATCAACCGAACGACCCGAAGGTCCCGAACACCTTTCGAGGCATTATGTCATATCCGACAGTTCTGCCACATTCATGCCACAACTGCATTCTCTCGCAACGAAGCCATCTTTCATTATCCCGTGCACGTAGGCACGTTTCGGCCGTATTCCGATGTTGTATGACTTAGCATTCAATGTCCGTGGCTTGCGCACTAAGGCGCTCGTCTATTGTCTTTTAATGTTCTTGCCGTTCTAACTCGTGCACGAAGGCACGGTATGGTTCGTGCACTAAGGCACTCGCCGAGTACAGTTATCCCATGTTCTTGCGGCTTACGCACCGAGGCGCTCGCCTTTGCAATATCCAATTTTCCATAGCGACTCGTACGTTTGCCGTACGATTCATTTCAATTGTTCTATCTAGTGTTCGACAAAGGTAAACGTACGAGTCGCTATGGAACAATTGAAATGAATCGTACGGCAAACGTACGAGTCGCTATGGAACATTGGATATCGCAAAGGCGAGCACCTCGGTGCACAAGCCGCAAGAACATGGGATAACTGTACTCGGCGAGTGCCTTAGTACACGAACCATACCGTGCCTTCGTGCACGAGTTAGAACGGCTAGAACATTAAAAGACAATAGGCGAGCGCCCTAGTGCGCAAGCCACGGACATTGAATGCTAAGTCATACAACATCGAAATACGGTCGAAACATGCCTACGTGTACGAGATAATGAAAGATGGCTTCGTTGCGAGAGAATGCAGTTGTGGCATGAATGTGGCAGAACTGTCGGATATGACATAATGCCTCGAAAGGTATTCGGGACCTTCGGGTCGTTCGGTTGATAAACATTGAGTTGAGGTATAATGCCATTGAACATTGAAATGAAGTTTGAAACGTAAGAACATAGAAAGTTAACGGAAGAAATACGAGACGATAATGCGGCATGGTGCCCTTCGAAATGTTCGCGGCCTTCGGGCGTTCGATGAGAACATTCGGGCGTTGTGCCAATTGAAATAGAGATAAGCGAACTTGCTTGGTTGTTTGAAAGATAAGATTCGTTGCATGGTCAAATGGACTTAAAGATATAAAAGCCCGTGCATTGGTATTCCCTCGAACGCGGCGCGCCAGGGCGCTGGGACCGTTCGGCCTAGGAGGGATTCGTTTATGGTATTGTTGGTGCACTTCATTTAGAAGGGTAGCGACCTTCTGGTGAATGTGATAAGCCACTTGCTGTGATTATTTCGGTGGCCTCTGATGTTGGTTAGCAACCGCACAGAGTTAACATCGTCTTATGTTTCGATTCGATAATATAAGTCCATTCTAGCCCGAAAAGCTAGTGACCTTCATATAGTTAAGGGCGACGGATTTGGAAGTGTAAGGTATACGTATATCCTGTATGGATGGATCCGAATAGAGAGCACTTATAACATGACAGGGAAAAACGGATGGACGTATTCACCTTGCGTCGGTGCAAGGACGAGTGCGTCGACTTAGTAAGAGTCGCGCCACGAATCAAACACGAGAATGCTTACTTGCTTGCCTATTCAATTCGATAACATGCTTGCTATGATAACATGCTTTACGCTTTTGAATATGCCATGAAATTGACCCTAAGGAGAACATAGCAAGATCATAAGCTAAGTTGCATGATTCAACATAAATATTAAAATGTCGGTTTGGAATGAAGATCTTTGCTTCAGTACATACGAGGACAAACGTACTGATCCCCCACCAGCTTCATGCAGGGTGCAGGGAATGGATGGCTCGCGGCGAAGCATTGCTTGAACGCGTTGAGGCTTGGAATGCCGAAGCGTATTGAAGCGTGCGATCGCATTGACGCTCGAACTCGCGACATGATTGATGCGGCCGAGATATAGAAGGCATGATGTATGGAACGGTGAAATCCTTTGTGGGCAAGAGAGAAATTGAGTGTTGTAGCCAATCTGGCAAATTCCGTTGGGCTATCGAAAGCCTTTGTAATCTGATTTCGAATATGAATAAAGAGAATCGTTTCGTATACTCTGTTTTCCTTTCGTTGTTAATATTCAACTCAAAGATAACCATTTGAGAACTTATCATCTTGCCTTGCACGAGCGCAACTCCAGGCTCGTGCGGCATCACGCCCCAGCGAGGATGATGATTCGGGTGATTCCGGGTCGGGGCGTGACAGCTTATACAAGCATATTCGATACAATCACCCACGGTGTCAAGAATTCACTTAACATGTCAGGTTAGCCGTCGCAACAGCGTATCAAGGTTATCATGTCGGGTTGCTTATCAAGATTACTTATCAAGGCAAGGGTGCGTCACAACGGACCACCATCAAGAATTATTATGTCAAATTACTTGTCAAGTGTGCACCACGGCGGGTCACTATCAAGATTTATCCTGTAAGGTCATAATGCCATTTCGTGTTTATGCAAGTGCACCACAACGGGTCACTGATCATGCAATTCCATCACTAAGCCGTATTCCGATTAACATTCATAAATAATGTCATGATCACATCGGGTTCATGTCGAGTTTATATCAAAAGATGTAAGGATATAAAATGGGTGCAAAAATCATAAAAAGGGGGATATGGGGACATAATACGCCCAAGGGGGAGGAGCAAGGGGTACTATGGCCAACAAGTGGCATTAGTCAAGTTGCGCCAGGGTAACAGGTTGCGCCAAGGCAAGTAGGGTCAAGTCCAGTTGCGCCTGAACATCAGGTTGCGCCTAGGCACTAGGGGTGCCAATCACTAAAATGCACAAGGTCGGGTCAAGTTGCGCCAGGAAGAGTTAGGCCAGGTCATGTTGCGCCAGGCACTAGACTGCGCGAGGCTAGGTTGTGCCTGAGTCAGGTTGCGCCTAAGTCAGGTTGCGCCTGAGTCAGACTGCGCACGAGGTCAGACTGCGCACGAGTCAGACTGCGCATGAGTCAGACTGCGCACGAGTCAGACTGCGCACGAGGTCAGACTGCGTACGAGTCAGACTGCATACGAGGTCAGACTGCGCACGAGTCAGACTGCGCTGCGCTAAAGAGCGTGCGCAACTCAGTGGCGCAAGCTAAAAAGCTCGCGCACACTGCTCACTGTCTTCTCCAGATCAGCAAGAACTCCATGGTTGAACCCATATCTTCAAAAGTCTATAACTTGGTCAAAACAAGTCCAAATCCAACTTTCAAATGGTCAAAATTGGGTAGAATGAAATTCTCTACAACATGGAACCATCAAAGCTTAAAAACAAAGATGTTTGATAGATCAAAACTACCAAAATCCGAAAATAACTAATTTCTATATCTACAAAAATCAAAGCCTCAAAATGGAAAATGACAAGTTCTAATATGTCTTAGAAATATGAGGAGAATCTAATGGAACAATAAAAATGAGTTCTCTTGTGGAAGCAAGTTGTACTTGCCTAAGGGGTGTTCTTGGTTGGTGGTGGGTTTAATGGAGAAGGAAGAAGAGTTAATGAGAAAGTAGAGGAGAGAGAAAAGCTAGGTGGGTTATAAAGGGGGATGGTGGTGGGTTTAACATGATGAACCAAAGAATAAACCAAGCCAACCCAAAATAAACCAAGTTAAACCATTACATGCCATGATGAACCTAATCAAGGTTAAACTAAAATTAGCTAGCCAGGCAGGAAAATAAAAATACATGTCAGGATTTCGTATACGTATACTGGAAATACGTAGAACGAAAAACGGGGGTGACAATTGTATTGCTGCTACTGCCATTCGCAATACTGGAGGAGAAAGTTCAACTTTGTCTCGGAAAAAGAAAAACTCTGGCTCGCTTGGAATGCTAAAAACAATCCTGCCAATATGGCAGTCTATCCTAGCATACTGGTTTCTTAACTAATCCATCCCTAAGACCACATCATAATCGGCCATCGGGAACTCTATCAATCTAGCGGGAAACTCTCTACCGCTAACCACGATCCAACACGAGGAAAACACTATCTACTCCCACAAGACCGTTACCAGTAAGTATATTGAGCCTTTCTGATAATGACTCGGGCTCCAGTCCTATCCGTGTCGCGAATCGTGCAGACATAAATGAATACGATGTACCAGAATCAAATAATACTGATACTGGATAGGAGTTGACGAGAATAGTACCTGCCACTACCTCACCTGGTGCCAATCCTTCTTCTACGGTCATCGCCATCGCCTGACCATGTCCTCTGGGTGCAGGTCCCCTCTGTTGAAAACCCCTCTGTCTGCTCTGAGTCAGGGCTTGGGCGTGGGCATACTGCTGGGGGTTTTACTGTTGGAATGCTTGGAAATGAGGCGACAAGGGCCTCAAAAATTGTTGTTGCTGCTGGACTGGTGCTGGTCCTCTCACCGAAAGACTAAAAAAGGTCGAAGAAGAGGAACTCCCCCGGTTCGGACAGTTCCCAACCCTGTGGTCCGGTGCTCCACAAACCAAGCACAATCCCTGTGCTCTGCGACATTCTGCCACCACATGTCCTGGCTTTCCATAATGAGTGCAACCCATTGCGAAAGACTGCTTCTGCTTCTGCTGCTGAGGGTTCGTCGAGGTCGAATGCTGAATCGACGTCACTAAGGCCGCCCGCCTCGGAGTTCCAATTGTCAAAGCCCTAGCTGCCGGGGCTGGTGCTGAAGACTGATTCATATGGCCATGAGATCGCTTCCAACCTCCGGTCCTGTCCACGATCCTCTGGGAGGTATATTCGTGCTTCCTGGCTGCTCTCAATACCGCATCAAAAGTCTAATGCTTAAATTGCTCTACTGCCAATAAAATCCCTAGATGGAGCCCCTGCTGGAACCGCTGGGCTCTGTCAAACTCGGTCGCTACCAAGGTGGGAGCAAACCGACTAAGTCTCGAAAACTTGGTCGTATATCCGTCGACCGTCCTGCCCATCTGCTTCAGATTGGTGAAAGTCGTCTGAAGATCATACCGAGCTACTGCTTCGAAGTACTTGGTCTGGAATCTCTTACGAAATACTGTCCATGCAATAGGTGCCACTAGTCCAACGACCTGCGCCGCCCACCAGCTGCAGGCAAGATCTAATAACTGCAGGCGTACTACCGCCACCTTCTCATTCTCGGGCGTCTTTGCCGCTCCTAGAATCACTTCTGTATCCTATAGCCAAGCATCTACGGCAATCGCATCTTCGCTACCATCGAAGAAGGGAGGGTTCAAACGCTTGAAGCTGTTGGCTGCCTGGTTCCCTTGATGACCGTCTCTGTTCAAAGCATCTTGTACTGCCTGGTACAGGGCATCACCCCGACGATCATGAAATGCTAGCAATATCCTGATGAGACCCACCAAGGTGCCATCATCAGGTTCTGCAGGTTGGACTGGCTGAACTGGTGGCTCTTGACCCTCAGTAGGCATGACTCTGGAGGCTACTCCAGAATGCTGGGCTTGATCTCCAGGTTGCTGCTGGCCCACAGGAGGTGCTCCTCCTTGCCGATCGGTAGGACCAGGAACAATGCCGCTGAAGAAGACGACACAGGGAACAATAAGAAAGGACCAGGACAGATCAAAGATACAAGCATGTGATCAGGTCAAGAATTCAGGGATTCAGAGGATACGAGCAGAGATCAAGGACGAGTGCTGATTGAGACATCTATTCGGTAAACCCACACATATCTTGATTCACAAGACCTGCATGGGCCACCATTTAAACCATGTAACGTCCCAGAACCAGAATACTAGAGAGCGGGGGCATACATAACCAGCTACGTATATTGAAATAGAATCCACCTCGCTATACGGTCACGACTGTCTAGATACATGAGGGTTTAACTACAAGCTATCAGTCCCTTATGGTCATGAACAAGCCTATTGTCTCAATCTCAAGCAAGTAAAAGCAGTCACAAGATGTTAGAGCATCAAATATATAATAGTAAGGTGTCCCATACATTACATATTTGGATGATCATGAAGCTAGTCGTACAAAAGGTGAAGACTAGCAAGAGTTTCTGTCATACATGATCAACCCTAGGATTCGTCAATCATGTTACAGCCCGTAGGCAGGCAATACGTAAAGTGCAATACGAGCTAACACGTGCTCGTCGGCTAAACACCTCAAAAGAATATTTTTATAATAAAGTGGAAGAACAAAAGGGAAACCCACTCGTTGCCTTGGTTACGCCTGGTGGTCACCATCTGGCTGGAAGATAGGGAGATCCTCTGGAGCAACTCCGGTATCTGGCCATACAAAACCAGCTGGGTCAGACCCCAGAAAGAGCAAGTACCACAAATGAGGCTTCACTTAAGAACTAAAACCAGTAATTAGCACAAAACATAATTAAATAATAAAGACTAGAAAAAATATAGAAAATCGTGACGATATACAATGAGATAACCATGGGACTATTCGGATAACCGAGTTACAACCTTAAACTAAACAAAGACCGGGGTTGTAACCCTTCTTCTGAACGGAACTTAGTTTCCACCATTTATCGATAAAGTAAAGCACAAGCAATCAGGTCATGTAACAATCTTGTACAGGATCAGGACAAGACTAGACTAGGTTAGACTCCATCCAATCAATCACGGCCAAGCAATGAGTACGGTTTGATACTTTAACTAGCTAGAGTTATCACATGCCTAGTTACTAGCAAGATGCAATAAGAAATTCCAACCGCCACAAGCCCTGCAGACCATCAAGGTTATCCAGGTTATCCAGGTCGAATATCCGTTTATGAAGGGTGCAACACACAGTGTGCTAAAAATGTGCCTTACTCGTCGGCAGGCTACAAGTCCACATGCGCGCCCAGATAACGGGATTGCCTGTAGCTGGAAAATCTCTTCATGACTACTGGGTTATTCTAGTTATTAGCCTTAGTCAATTTCAGTAGGTACCCCTGACCGTGGTACTCAGGAGTACCTGTCCTAGACATGATGTGAGACAGTATTAGTTCACTTGTACAAACACAATCGTCCACGGAGTCCAGGCCATTCATTTTTGTCATGTCATGCTAGCCGTCGCAACAACATTCAATAGTTCCCATCAGGCTTGCTTGTCATGTCTTGTCATGTCATGTCAGTTCACTTGTCATACCGTGCCATGTACAATTATCAGTCCAGTCATGTCAATCAATTTAAGTTATCAAGTTCATGACAAAAGGTATAAGAATATAAAAGGGCAACGGGGTACGCCATAGGGACTCAAAGTCTCTACGCGAGCAAGAGTACGCTAGGCCAAATAGACCCTGAGCGTAAAACAGCACTACGCGGGCAAGACCTAAGGATAGGCAGCTCTACGCGAGCAAGAGTGCATGCAAACAGGATTCTACGCGAGCAAGCGCTCTACGCGAGCAAACGCTTTACGCATAGCAAGCACCCTATGAAAACGGAACTTTACGCGCACGAGCACCCAAGTGAAACTTTACGCACGCAAGGCTCTACGCGAGCAAGGAAGAGTCTACGCGAGCGAGGCTCTACGCACGGGGCACTCTACGCTAGCGTGACTCGACGCGGCAGAAGAATACGCAAGCGCGAGTCTACGCAAACGGGAAGGCCCCTGGTAGAGTTCAAGTGAACTCGGCATAGAAGGATTACGCTGGCACGCAATGCGTGTGCGTAAAAAGGGAATACTATGCAGACACGTGAAAACGTGTGCGTAAAAGGGTAAATGATACGCTGGCACGTAAAACGTGGGCGTAAAACTTCATTTTCTCCCCAAGGCCGGTACAAGCAGGCATAAAAGCTCAAGAGCTCAAGAAAAGCCCTATCTCGGTCAAGTCTACATAACATCAGAATGTCTACCACATGGAACTCTCAGTTTTTATAAACAAGCCAGTTTAGTAGATCAAACCATGAAAATGAAAGAATGCTGAAACCTAGATCTACAAAAATCCATGCATCTAAATAAGAAAAGCCAGGTTCTAAAGTAGTTTGAAATCAGACAAGGAAGCTAATGATCCATAAAAGCATAGTGTTCTCTTGTGATAGCAAGTTGCACTTGCCTACGGTGTCGTGGGTGGAGAAGATGATGAGGAAGAAGAAGAGAAGAGGAGTAAATGAGTAATGAATGAAGAGAGAGAATGGTGGTTGGGTTAATAAATGAGGGATGGTGGTAGGTAGGGGTTTGCTTATCAACCCAAACCGAACCCAACCAAGCCGAACCCAACTGAACCCAATGCAGGCCAAGGCCAGGATAAACCACATGAACCAGAAAATGCTAACTAACCCATGCCAATACAAACCTAAGACTAGCCAGTCAAGACAAGTCGATCCAGGATGAACCCAAAATAAACCAAGGTAAGATTAAACCAGGATCAAGCTAAACAAGACAAGTCTAATTACGGGTTGGGATTCCATACACGTATACCAAAATATATAATACGAACCACGGGCGTTACACGTTGAGGCTTAGAATGCCGAAGCGTATTGAGGCATGCGACCGCATTGACGCTCGGATATACAACATGATTGATGCGGCCGAGATATAGAAGACATGATGTATGGAACGGTGAAATCCTTTATGCGCAAGAGAGAACCTGAGTATTATAGCCAATCTGGCATATATTGTTGGGCTATCGAAAGTCTTTGTAATCTTATTTCGAATATCAAGAGAAATATTTCGTATACTCTGTTTACCTTTCGTTGTTAATATCAAATCAAAGATAACCATTTGAGAACTTGTCATCTTGCCTTGTATGAGTACAACTCCAGACTCGTACAGTATCACGCCCCAGCGAGGATGATGATTCGGATAAATCTATGCGAGGACGACCGATTTTCTGGGTCGGGGCGTGACAAATTGGTATCAGAGCTCTAGGCTCAATTTTCTCAGGACGCTTGCTTGTTTCAATTACAAAGAGTTGTCCACCACCAATCGAATCACTCTTGACTCTACTCGATGCCGTACTGGATGTTCCCTATAATAAGTCTAATACAAAGTCGGGTAACGTTGCCGCAAGTACTTCGAATTTACATGACGTTGCGGAGAAAGTCGTAAAACGTTTCGTTGTATTGAACGCAATGAGCCGTGAAATGTTAGTTGCTGCAAGTGCAACAAATTATGAAATGCGATTTGAGATGTTGTTACAACGTAACATGTTGAATGAGAAATGAAACGATGCATAAAGTGCAATGGGTTGTGAATGTTGGTTGCACCAATAAGGAAACTTAAATAATACGTTGCAGGAAGTACAACGAGTTAATTTTGAATGTGCGTTGCAATGAAAGTGATAAGTCAATATCGAATGTGTTGAACGGATTTAAGTATTGAATTTGAATGTCGGGAATAAATTGTTACACGAGGTGCAACAGATGTCGAAAATAAATTGTTGCACGAGGTGCAATGAATGTCGGAAATAAAATGTTGCACGAGGTGCAGTGAATGTCAAAAATAAGTTGTTGCACAATGTGCAATACGTGTCGAAAGTAAATTGTTGCACATGGTATAATGCATGTCAAAGTAATCGCTGCACAGAGTGCAACGGATATTGGAAATAAATTGTTGTATGTTGTGCAACGGGCGGAACTGAAATCATAAATCGATAGAAACGAATCGTTCGACAGCGCACCAAACTTGAACTTGTATTGGCGAATGTACACGTTAGCCGAATTGTGTCGAATTTTGATTTATCAAAGTTACAGTTGTGATCAAGCACGATCACTGCAAAAATCGTGTCGAAAGAGATTGTTGGTTCATACCGAGTATGATGAGAGAGAAATGACTTAATTTCTGAGTGATATATGTCATACCACGTATGCGATGAATGACTCAATTCTGAGTGGTATATGACATACCACTTGTGCGATGGATTCCATCGATGCGACGTGAGATTTGCAAAAGTTTTGACCGTAACGAACGGGGAAGTACCGAGACTCGATTGAAATTTGTATGACGATGTGTTGATGGAAGTGTTCTTCGAAAATCGGTTGTGACGATAAGGCGGGACTCGTATCAATGAATGATACGTCAGACGGAAATTATAAGTCGGTCGGATGACCGAGACTAACAAAACGATTATGCCTTGAGGCAATGATCGGATCGATCCGATAGGAAACTTGAAGTTATAATCGAATCGCACGACTTGCGATCTCGATAAAAATGTTCGACGATACAAATTGCACTTGTGATCTCGACAAAAATGTTAGAATATGCGAATGGTAATCGAATCGCACGACTTATGATCTCGATAGAAATGTTGGGCAAGACGAATGATAATCGGGTCGCACGATGTGCGACTTCGGAGAAGAGTTGGTTGATGCAGGTAAATAGTGCCTAAGAAATAGTTGGTTACGTTACGGCGAAACTCATTTGAGTATGACTGATACACGCGAAACTTAGAGGGCATGACAGTATAACTTGAGGGTTCGAAGAAAATCGGTAACTTGGTTACGCGATCGAAGTATAACTGAATGCAACGAATCGAGAAACAATTCGAGACGTACAAAAATATTTATGGAGAACTTGGACGTATGCAATACAAGTTATCGACGTTGAAATAGAATCAAAGTTGACCCTCGCACTATCAAAATTGGTATGAACATCAGAATCGATACGCCAAGAAACGTAAGCACGATATGAGAACACACAACGGGGTACGTAGGCCTACGATATCAAGATTTTCGGAAACGACAATACGAAGGTGTCAACTTGGTTGATCGTAAACTTGTGATTGATCAGGACGATACTATAAGGTCATCGACGATCATCCTGATGCGTATAGCATTTCAGATGTTGACCATAGGTAGAAAGATTCAAACTCGATATGAATAGATGTTTCATAAAATTTTGGAATTTTTGATGGTAGTGCGTAAGTTAGTCGGAGGCTAGTTGCGCATCAGTTGCGCCGATAGAAATGGTTATGTACGAATTTGGATAGTCGCATAGAAAATCGTCGGAACGTGATTTGGCTCTGAAATAAGATATAACATGGTTCGTAGTAACTGTCCTTCAATTATGACCCACAATTATCTAGCGTAGCTTCGGGGCAGCTGACCCTAGAAGACTTGACTGCCAAATCAATTAAATATTACAGACCATAAGATGACTTATGCGTTGTCGTATACAAAAATTGCATCGGTAACAAATATAGTGTGGTGCATGTTAACGATAAGTCTAGGCGGTCAAAAATTGTTGGAACAGCTTTCGATTGAGAATGATGTAGCTAGATTTTGAGTATTCGTCGGATGAATGCTTGAATAGTTATGTTGGTCGACGATCGAACTAAAAATTTACCAATGGACTTGGTAATTTGGATAGGTAATTATGAGAATCGTGCTATGCACGAGAGAGAACGATAAGGGAATGACTTACAAGTTATGTCGTTAGATTCAAATTCACCTTGCAATTGAGCTTGCATGAATCGAACTTATATTCGATGTTGCGAGACGGACGAGTTTAGAATTTGGCTAGAAATTTCCTACTCGATAGGAATCGAACGTAAGACACGTCGTAAAGACCTTCGTGTTAAGGCGATCGTTGCCTTGAGCATCGTCGACTCGAATTAAACTTTGTGTTGGATAGATTGTGGCCTTTGAGCACCGTCGTTTTGAGTTGCGTCGAAAGAATTTGAGCACGGTGACTAGGTAAGTCACCTAGCGGACGTAGTCCTGAATGTTGATACTTTTGCAAAGTCAACAAAAGAGAATCATGTCGAGATAGGTTACAAAGTGAAACTTCAGAAATAAGTTGGATAGCAACGTCGAATGCAAGGCGTTGCGGAGACTCGTTGTGATCGGATGCGCGACGGCTTGACGCGACGCATAGAATTGATAGACCCGATGAAACTTACGAAGTAAGAAATGCGATTTTTGAATCGCATCATGTGCCTTGACTGATCGCATATGTATCAATATGCATATGCGCTAGAATTGCGAGAATAAGCACTAGAACCCAAGTCCGATCGAGAGTACGAGGTAGCAAGTAATTGAGAATAAGAAGTTACATGTTAGCTTTGTTCTGATATCCTACAACTAAGCTTGACTGAAATGCATATATTGGTAGGACGCCTAAAATATGTATATGATTCTAAAATAAATTGTATGATCTAAACGATAGTGAGACAAGATCGTGGAACGATCTAGTGAAACCCTTAGAATTTAATGTTGGTTTTGGTTCGAGGAAGAATCTTGTTTTGAGTGGTATATTATGTAATGCCCCGCTCCGCACGGTATATTATGCTGAGTCGTTGACTCAAAGAGTCGCGTTGACCCGATTATGTATCGATGCGAATCGATACAAAGAGTTACGTTGTCCCGAGAGGATGCATTGAGTTGGATAGTTACATTGACCCGAGGAACGTATCGAGTAAGATCGATGCAAGTGTTAAGTTGGCCTGAGGGAAAGCATTTAGTCGGTTCGAAGATTCTAAGAAATTGAATCGACGCAAGACAATTGACCGATTCGAATAAGTATTAATTTTAGTTGGTTTCGTGTGCAAGCTATACGTTTACGCTGAAATATTAGAGGTCAACATTTTGCTTTATTCAGAAAGGTGTCCGCAAAACCAATCGTCGCCTCGCGACGGATTGAGGTTCTATTCTAAGTAAAGGAATTGATAAAATAATTCAGAGGAATTATAGCGTTAACTTAAAATGTGACTCTGACTAGATTCTATTCTAGTGAATTCCTCAGTGTTCTTCCTACGACTAAATCTTCATAATTCATAAATAACAACTACGATCACAACAACCTAAATTCACTACCACAATTACAGTCAATTTGCCTATATGATGTAGATACAATTTGGAAAACAACTTTTGAATAACCACAACAACTAGTTTTTCGACAATAATCTCGTGGCCAGGGATCAGGCTATGGCAGGATGGCACGGTACTTAGATTACGGCCCTCTCACATCGTGAAAAAGGATGAGCATCAATTACCATAATCGATCATTTTAATCGAATTAGGTAGGAAATATCATAACCCTAATCGATCTTTTTAATCAAATTATGTAGGAAATATTATAACAGGACAGTGAGCTAAGTCTCACACGCTCAATTTGCAAGGCCTTACAAAAGAGCTTAATACTGATCAGCTTTTATTGTTATTATATTGCAGAAATTCGTAGGTGATATTCACGTTGTTCTCCCCCGCTCAATCCTCTCTAACTAACTTCTACAAGCAAAGTATTTATTATCTTATTTACTCTGCTCTGTGTACCATCTTTATTATTGATATGCAAATGAATTTCTAAGATACAAAAGTGTATCTTGTATATTTCACATGAATCAAGTAAGTAAATCGATCTCATGATTCATATATCTAATATTTCTAGCATACTCTCATGAATGCAGAAATATCAAATTAGGAATAATTTCCTTCCAATATGGCACTGAGCAGATTTATTTAGAGATTTAAGTTGCGCTTGCGTGACTTGTGTCAGTGGCCTACGCGATATAAGTTCTAAAGGAAAAAAAATTGACCCCTATGATCTAAGTATTAATCATAGGTCCGTCTCTAAGAAAACTAACTCAAAACTCCTGTAAACTTGGTTAAATATATACAACCAATTTCGTATCATGAAAATGGCAGGCTCTATAAATTTTTTAAAAATTTGGCAGAGTCTTCTTCGTAGTTTGGACTACGAAAATTTCCACAATTTATATAAAGACCTGGAGCAACCCTCCGTAGAATTATCCCTGGTTCGCCAACACCAGAACACACACAGTTGAATATATAATATCAACATATAGAGGAAATAAGTCTAGCTTCTTAACTTGGTAATTTTATCTTATTGCTAACAATCCATGATTTGCAATATTCACTACAAAATCCAACTAAACAAGAATATTAGAGCACCATATATTTTTATTTTTTTATAATAAAATGAACAATCAATAACTTACACAATCAACTAAATACATGTATATTTATTGCCAAACATGGATTTATCCTAATAACCTTAGGATATAGTCTAGAAGACAAAACATTAGAAATTGAAGTTAGTATTAATCTCAATATAATATTAGTACAATCTAAGCTTTCACATATAACTTAGTTATATATATCTTTGATAATTTCTATTCAAATTCTAATTAGATATAAATCAAGTCCTACATATATTAGTCCTTCTAGGACGACTCTAGAATGATACTTAAATATGCCTTCAACTCCGTATCGGACATGGCTCGTATCCATATACTCATGTATATATACACTAAGAATATATGCACATATATGTATACACACGTCATTTGTCCTATTAACAAAAGTAGTACCCAATCCATTTTAAAATTCAATCATGACACATATAGATATCCCCCTTATGTGTGTGTTTGTATCATGTCCTAGTTCCATGTCAATGTGTCCGACTTACTTTGACACGCGTATCTGTGATAATATTTATATATGTTTATAAATCCTAGTCAATCTTTTATACTAAGTCAATATTATTCAAAGTTGCAGCTCTAATTCTACACTAGAAACCATATATATAATATTGATCATATAGATACAAAATTGATAAACAAAATTGAAGAAAGATTTTATAAGCAAAATTGAAATAAGGAAGGAGGGCTTGCCGTTATTGGATTTCCAAATCGAAATCGATCCTAGACTTCTCTATTTCCTTCCCAAATATAACCTATTCCAGAATATGAAATATATATTACCAATTTATGAATCCTGACCTAGTTTCCTATATTGAAAGAAATTAGGGAAAGAGGAGTTATACCTAGAGTCAAAGAGAAACCTCAAGAGATAATTGGTTAATGGAGGTGATGTTGGAGGTGGTGATGATGTATGTGGCCATGAGAGAGGCCGACGGCCGGCCAGTGGCGCACGCGGCGGCGCGGGAGCGGGTCCGGGCTGTTACGGATGGCGGGCCGGGTGAGAGGGAGTGAAAGAGAGATGGAGAGAAATAGAGAGAGACAGAGAGAGATATGTATAGGCAAAGAGAGAGGGTGTGGGAAAGGTGAGGGAGAAGGAGAGGGGTTGGGTTAAGGAGAGAGGAGGAGAAGAAGCCCTCTCTCCTTTAATACAATTATAAGAGAATTCCTATAAAAAAAAATCTAACAACATCATCATGACTAAGGATATGGGTGAAATGTCTTGTTTACCCCTTCCATTCATGCATGGTGACAAGTGTATAATGAGGTGGCTTGAACAATTGTGAAATTACAAAAGTTTTCAAAGGGCTTATTCGAGAAAGAAAATAGATATTAAGAAAGTACCTAAATCCATATTTATAAATTTGGCATGATTTTATAAAAATGAATTATTTAATAGAATAAAAAATTTAGGTAAATAACTATATAAGATATAACAACTAATCCTGTGAATACCAGGATATCAGATACCGAATTTCGTATCTCGAAATGCAGCTATGACAATAGTTCTCTTATTGGTACTTGTTGTTTTATCATTCGGCATGTATATTATGTATCTTGCTACGTCCCTCTGATAACATGTTTTCCTTCCAGGTTATTTGCTCATCTGCTTGCATGGGTTTGTTGGGGACTAGTTCATCGAGTTTCAGGTATACTTAAATGTTACCTTCTTCATTGTTCCTTCTTAGTTTCTTTCTTATTTTAGTTAGTTCATAGTTAGTATGGTGGATATATCTAGATGTTTTATATGTATATTACTATTATGTATTTAAGCTGGACTATAATTCACTTGAATGCGTATTTGGCCATTGCTACATACTCTGGTCTTGCATAATTTGGGACTGGGGCATGACAAACTGGTGTGCAAACGAATCTGTAATGATCTAGTCCCAAGATACAACAAATTTTTTTATGACCTTGCTTCGTTATACATGCAGTGATGATTCATCCAATCGATCAACACTAGCCTTTGCCCGAAAGAAGTTTTTTTTTTAGGAATTGAGTTTCAAAGGAATTTTGACATATGTTGATGTCAATGGAGTAACCATGATTTTTATATAGGGGACATGACACTTACTATTCAAAATAAATAAATTATAATAAACAGATTTATAATTCTAAAAATATTATATATTAATTAGAAAATTTCATATAAAGAGACAAATTTTAGGGTATTTAACTGCAGCAAAGAGAATTTTAAAGAAATGCAATGAGAGGGATGAAGCGCCACTAGAAATGACGTCGTATGGTGGAGTCCAACCAAATATCCGGATTAGATGGACAATGTTGTCCAACCCTGTAAACCAAACGAGCCCTTAGTTGTGATGTCTTGCGAGTAGGTTATGGAGGGAAGATGGAGGAGGAGCGGGTGGGGGTGGGGGTGGAGGATGAGGATATAGGATGAAGAGCACATAATAGTGTTCTATGCTATCCACCCAAGGGTTTCGATTAACTTTTAATTGAAACATAGGACCTTGAAAATGTAATTTGTTGTATTCCTTGATAAACTGTCGAAACAAGTTGGTTCAAACGCCGTCTTTTGAACAATTGTGAAACTATTGAAACCAACAAATTCACCATCCCGACCAAAATATTGTTCGAGACTATCCAAATTAACTAATTCACCGTCCATAAACTGCCAATTAAGAAAGGTCTACCAATCAATTAAGAAAGATTCAATACATATTCTGCGAATCGTACTTATAACCCCTATTTCTTATGATTCGAAGGACTTAAAATCCCAAAAATTGGAAAAACTGGTATAAAGATGAGGTAGATTACAAGGACATACATAAAAAAGAAAAAACCCCTTTATTTCTAACTATTATTAAAAAAAATGAATGTTACAATCAACTAAAATATGAAGATATAATTGATACAAAAATTCTATTTTGCACGCGCGCGTGCACAACGAGGTGCACGTACCTGCCCGAGAGGCGAGAAGAGCGGAGCCACCGTCGTCCCCCTCATGCTCCGCTGTCGTCTTCCTTCTCCACTCACGCGTCGTCACCGACTCCTCCTCCGCCGCCATCAAAGCCTCCCTACTACTCCGCCGTATGCGTGCACCGTATAGTACTCACGTGCGTGCCAAATACCAGGGTTCTAAGGGGATGTTTGGTTCGCACAAAGTGTGCGGGAAGTAGAGGGATTTGCGGGGAGTGGCTGGGTTTTGTGGGACTCGCGACGTTTGGTTCGCAGCAACTGGAGGCAGCAAGTGAGGAATCTCACTTGCTGCACAGTTGCTGTCCCCTCATTTTGGGTGATTTTTACTTCCCTCACAAAAGTGAGGGAGGTGAGAAGAAAGTGGTGGCGGAGCGGGGTTTGAGTGGGGTGGTGGCGGTGGTGGGAGGGTGGCGGTGCTGGTGGCCTGGAGGCGGTGGCGTTGGGCGGTGGCGTGGGACGGTGCTGGTGGTGCTGAGGGTGGCGGTGCTGCTGGCCTGGAGGCGGTGGCGTGGGGCGGGGGCGGTGTCCTGGAGGAGGAGGGGGAGGAGGAGGTCGTGGCGGCGGCGGCGGCGGCGTTGGCGTTGGCGGTGGCGTGGGGCGGTGGCGGTGGACTGGAGAGGTTGGAGAAGATGAGGAAGAAGAGTAAAGTGAGAGAGAGAGAGAGAGATTTATAAATAAAATAAATTTTAGGGTAACTATACCTAGGTTTACCACATCTCCAAAAAAACTTCCACTTTCCACTTACAACAATCATCCAAACATCAAACCCATTTTTCTTCCACTTGCAGTAGACAAAAAGTACTCTATCCAAACACATTTTAAAAAGTGTCACTTGCTGCAAGTATCCTGAAACTCAATTTACTGCAAATACCACTTTTATACTTTCAAAGAGTTATTCAAAGAGTTACATCTATCAAAGCAGCCCTAATTGATAACACAATTTTCATGCAAAGGCATTAATTATCCCCACCATATCCTTCTCCCCATAACACAATCCACACAACTCCTCCCTCGATGAAACCAATCCTCCAAATCCCTACTCCCCATCTCCCCCTCCGCCTCCCCCATACTCCCAAAACCTCTCCTTTTCCAACACTCCCTCCTCCAAAAACCCATGTCCCCATCAAAAAGCTCCCACCTTTCCTCAACTTCCCCGCCATTTTGGCTTCCCAATCCCTCCTCCTCCCATTCCCTTCCCCCGCCGCAGCAGAAAGCGAGCTCCTTTCTCCTTCTGACAAGATCAACATAGAGTCGATCCTCGTCTCCATCGACGACTTCTTCAACCGGTACCCCTTCTTCGTCGCCGGCTGCACCTTCATCTGGCTCGTGGTCATTCCGCTGACGGAGGAGTACCTAAAGAAGTACAAGTTCGTGTCGGCGATCGACGCGTTCCGGAAGCTCAGGGACGATCCGAGCGCCCAGCTGCTGGATATTAGGAAGAAGCAGAGCCTGGACTTTATGAGGTCTCCGAACTTGAGGATCCTGGGAAAGAGCGCGGTGCAGGTGGAGTTCACGGAGGGAGGAGAGGAGGGGTTCTTGAGGGAGGTGAAGAAAAGGTTCGGCAATCCGGAAAGCACGGTTCTGTGTGTTCTAGACAAGTGAGAGTTCCGCAACTTTGAACCACCCCCTTTATTATTTCCAAAATGTTACTACTAGTTTTCTAGGACTTCTCGATGCGGCAACACCACTTACAACAACATTTATTATCTCATTTATACCTTTTTTTTTTCCCTCCCTTTCTTTTCTTCATTTAATGTGATAAAGTTCCATCCAATCAACAACTTTCTTATCATAATGGGGGTGGTCTAATGGTAACACTAGTAGACTAGTACGGAGGGATGGAGTGGGTATGAGTTCGAATTTCAGTCCATACAATAATTAAATGGGGGAGAGTCTTGGTGCTAGTAGTAGCCCACGACATAGATATACAGTTTTACTAAACAATAGATTTATAAATACTGTAACACTATTTATGGGGAACATTGTATTTGACAATTTGTCATATTCATACAACAACAAATGTTGCATGATATTTGTGTTATAGGCAACCAAACCACCTCCCTTAGTTGAAACTGTAGGATACAAAGAGGATGATATCACAAAAGAGGATATTTGATTTAGTGGACGGAATAAACAACTTTGTTTCTTGTTTGTTTTTTTTCACACTCCAACGATTTGCTTACATAGCTATTTATAGGACTCAGGATACATCAAGATGCATTAACAACAATGAACATGACTCTTAGGTTTTCTAGATTCATTTATGCATGCAACAATGAACTTTGACTCTTCCTAATGAATTTGACATTCTAGATACATCCATGTATGACAAATTTTAGTTTACATCTCCAACAATGCCTCCCGTAAACCAAATTTGCTTTTGACTCCTAAAGCATCGATATTTTTCTTGAAGGCTTGTCCTCCTAGAGATTTTGTAAACACATCTGCAAGTTGTTCTTCAGTCCTGCAATATTCGATGTTAATTTCTCCTTTATGAACAAGCTCCCTTAGGAAGTGAAATCGCATGCGAATGTGCTTTGTCCTTCCATGTAGTACTGGATCCTTTGAGACAGAGATAGCAGATTTGTTGTCACAACAAATTGTTGTTGGTCCTTCTTGCTTGAACTTCATGCTTTCTAGAACACCTTTTAGCAAAATACTTTGACAAGCTGTAGAAGATGCAGCAATATACTCCGCTTCTGTGGTAGAAAGTGTCACAATTGGCTGCTTCTTTGAACTCCATGAAATTGCTCCGCTGCCAAGGTTGAAGACATAACCAGAAGTACTCCGAGAATCATCAATAGTTCCTCCCAAATCACTGTCAGTATAACCGACAAGTTTGACAGGAACATTAGCTTGATAGAAAATGCCATAGTCAACAGTTCCCTTGACGTACTGTAATATTCTTTTGGTCGTTTTCCAATGATTAGAATAAGGCTTCTCCATGATTCATGAATCAACTTACCAGACTTACTGCATACACAATATCTGGTCTTGTGGCAGTCAAGTACATCAAATTTCCAACTAAACTTCGGAACATAGTAGAATTAACAAGCTTGCCTTCACCATCTTTACTTAATTTTATTCCTGCTAGGCATGGAGAGGAGACTGGATTTGCATTCTCCATCTTAAACTTCTTCAAGATTTCTTTTGCATAACTTTCTTGTGAAATGAAGATACCTTTCTTGTATTGATGAGCCTCAATACCAAGGAAATGGTGTAGTTCTCCCAAATCAGTCATTTCAAATTCTTTCATCATGGAAAGCTTGAATTCCTTTAGCATTTTCATATTATTTCCTGTGAAGATAAGATCATCAACATAAAGACTTACTATAATAAAGCTTCCATCTGATCTTTCTTTTGTGTAAAGAGTGTGCTCATATGGACACTTATGAAATCCATGCTTCTCAAAGTATAAGTTGATACGACTGTACCAAGCCCTTGGAGATTGTTTAAGGCCATATAATGCTTTCTTCAATTTGTAGACTGTCTTCTTCTCCTTTCTTCACAAAACCAAGAGGTTGCTCAAGATATACCTCTTCTTCAAGGATGCCATTTAAGAATGCCGACTTCACATCCATTTGAAATATTTTCCAACTGTTTTGAGCTGCAAGAGATATCATTAGTCTAACAGTTTCAATTCTTGAAACAGGTGCAAAGACTTCTATTATTCTTCTCCTTCCTTCTGCTTGTATCATTTTGCTACAAGCCTTGCTTTGTACTTGTTGGTTGAGCCATCGGAATTCTTCTTGAGTTTGTACACCCATTTCACACTAATGGGTATCTTGTGTGGTGGAAGATCTGTGATCTCCCACATATCATTCTTCTCAATAGACTTTATCTCCTCCTTCATTGCTTGCCTCCAAGTTTCTTTCTTATTTGCATCTTCAAATAAAATTGGATCTTCTCCTGCAAAGAAAGCAAAATAGACAGTATCATTTGATTCTACTTGCTCAGTTGAGTCATAAAGTTTTTGTATACTTTTCATTTTTTAGGCGGTCTTTGATGCACATCTTCTCTTGGTGGAGTTGGGGATGCACTTTCGGTTTAAGAGTCAACTTCTTCACCGTCTTCTATAAGAGTATGAGTTGTACTTGTATCACCTTCATAGGTTGAAGCTTCGTTAAATCGAACATCTCGACTGATTACAATCTTCTTTGTTGCTGGATTGTATAACTTGTAGGCTTTGCTTCTTTCACTATAACCAACAAATATACACTTTTCTGCTTTGTCATCGAGCTTGGACCTTATAGCATCAGAAATGTGTGCATAGGCAATGCTCCCAAAGATTCTTAAGTATTGAACACTTGGCTTTACTCCGTACCATGCTTCATGAGGTGTGATGTTCTGTAAACTCTTCGTAGGTGATCTGTTTATTAAGTAAACAACACACGAAACAGCTTCTGTCCATAGAGCTTTGTCCACATTCTTTCTACTGAGCATGCATCTCACCATGTCCATAATGGTGCAATTCTTTCTTTCACAAACACCATTTTGTTGTGGTGTATATCTGGCAGTTAGTTGATGTTTTATTCCATGATCTCTACAGAACTTTTCAAATTCATTTGAAATATATTCATCACCACGATCAGTTCTCAAAGTTTGTATATGAAGGCCAGAAAAATTTTCAACTTCAACTTTGAAATCTTTAAAGGCTTGAAAAGCATCAGATTTTTCTTTGAGAAAATAAGTCCATACTTTTCTTGAGTAATCATCAATGAAGGAGATGAAATATCGATACCTCCCATGAGATGTAACTTGCATTGGTCAACATAAGTCTGAGTGAACAAGTTGAAGTGGTTTCTTGGCTCGACAAGTGGATTGCAACGGAAATGTAGAACTATGAAGCTTCCCGATTGACAATCTTCACAAACATCATCCGAGGAATAGATTTGAGGAAGCCCTTTGACCATCTTCTTTGCCACTAACTGCTTCAAGCTTCCATAATTCAAATGACCAAACCTGTCATACCATAGTTTGGAGCTTCTACCATCAATGCTACTGAAACATGACAAGTTAGTGGTCTGTAGTGTTAGAGGAAATATATTATTTTCTGCAATAACAATCTTTGAAACAAGTTGACTGTTCTTCGACAAGAAACAAGCATTGTTTCTGAAGTGAATATCAAACCCTTTTCTTAAGAGATGACCTGCACTTAGAAGATTGTTTTTTAGTCCTGGGATGTAGTATACATCTCCTATCTTCTCGATACTTCCAGATCTTGTTTTGAAAGCAATTTCACCAACGCCTTCTATTTTGTATGCTCTGTCATCACCAATCTTTACTTGGCCACGGTTAGCTTTTGTTAAGCTTGTAAATAAATTCTTATTTTCTGTCATATGCTTGCTAGCACCGCTATCAAGATACCACAAATTATCCAGGTTATCACCATGACAAGCAAGCAACAAAGTGTCTTGATGGTTACCTTGTGCTTCATGAACGTAGCCTGCTTCTTTTTTCCAGCATTCATTGATAGTGTGGCCTGGTTTGTGGCAATGATAGCATTCAAAGTAGCCATAGCCTCTTCCTCTTTGATGACCACGACCTCGTCCTCATTGTGAGCCTCTTTGTAAGTATCTGGAGTTGAAGTTGTCCTCTTCTTCATTTTGATTATTATTGGAATAACCTCTTTCTTTGCCATGAAAATTTGTACTTCGTCCTCGAAAATTATTGCCTCTTTCGCGTCCACGGTTCTGAGAAGAACCACGGCCTCCCGTAGACGCGACATTGGACTTGAGAGCTTGATCAGGCTGAGAAGAAACACTTTGCGGACATCTTTTTTTAATCCGAAATTCATGAGCTTCTAATTTTCCTTGTAAACTTTCCAAAGACAGAGATGCAAGATCTTTATTTTCTTCAATAGCAACTACAACATGATCATATTTACTTGGTAGACTTCGAAGAACTTTTTCAACAACTTTTTGAGTTTCTAAAATTTCTCCATTTGAACTCATTTGATTCATAATAGAGTTCACTTTTGTAAAATATTCTTTAATCTTTTCATTATCTTTCATTTCTAGCTTCTCAAATTCAGCCCTTAGAGCTTGCAAGCGTACCTTTTTTACTTGATCTTGGCCAGAATATGTTGTCTCAAGAATTGTCCACGCCTCATAGGAGCTTTTTGCCTTGGATATTCTCTCGTAAACTGGAATTTCAATTGCTTGATAGATTTGGAAGAACGCCTTCTTGTTCTTTTGTCTCTTATCCTTCAACACCTTTTTTTTGTGCTTCGGATAGTTGGCCTTCATTTGCTGGTTGCTCCACTCCTTCTTCAACGGCAGTCCATAGATCTTGAGATTCAAGGCATAGCTTCATGAGATTGCTCCAATAGTCATACTTTTCTCCATTGAAGCGAGGCACAAGAGAGACAAGGTTGTTATTTGAGGTGGACATTTTTTCTTGGCTCTGATACCACTTTGTAGGATACAAAGAGGATGATATCACAAAAGATGATATTTGATTTAGTGGACTGAATAAACAATTTTGTTTCTTGTTTGTTTTTTTTCACACTCCAACCATTTGCTTACATAGCTATTTATAGGACTCAAGATACATCAAGATGCATTAACAACAATGAACATGACTCTTAGGTTTCCTAGATTTATTTATGCATGCAACAATGAACTTTGACTCTTCCTAATGAATTTGACATTCTAGATACATCCATGCATGACAATTTTTGGTTTACATCTCCAACAGAAACTAGGATGTGGTTTCATAATTTTGTTTATGTTTTGGAATGTTGGACAAAAGAGGAATGTAAAACTACCATTATATAGTATCCTTGAGCAAAAGATAATGAAGCATGGTTGGTTACTTGCGGTTTTATAGATGTTTTGTTTGGCCACATTGCCTTAAAGTTTTACAAGATCCCATCAAGCCAAGGGATGTAAGTTTAAGCGAGCTATTTGTGACCAGCCCCTTGTCACGCACAAGATTTTTTGTCCCTCCGAGATAATGTTGCACAACATCTCAAGCCAAGAGGTTTAGTTGGAAGATCCTAGAATTTTTCAGAATATGGTGGCGTCCTCTTGAACTTTCATGAGGCTTTTCTACGTTATAGGAGTTCTAGAGATTTCTTTTCATATAAATATTTTATTATGAAGCTTGCAAATATCTAGGTTCTAGAAAATTTTCACTGTTAGATGGTGGACGCATGTCACAATCTTAGTCATTCTTGTAAAGTCCTTGAACTATATAAAGGGGAGGACTATATAAAGGGGAGGCCTCATTTGTTCCCCACTATCCAAAAAGTTGTAAACTCTCTCTAGTATAGTGAAGTGTTCAACAATTCAATCTCTTTCTTTTGTTCCACATTTTTTCATTCTCGCCTTAGCGAAATAGCTAAGCGTTTGGGAAAGATTTGCACGGATCTTCGAGGAGGAAGTTTGTGCGCCACACGAATCTAGGTGTAGGGAAAAAAACAATAAGTACGTGACACCATGTTCAATAGGAGCTTGCTCATATCTAATTATATATTTAGCTTAAGAAAGTCAAGGTCGAACCTACTTTGAGGTTTCAACTAAACAATGTGTAGGTTGATGCATGTAAGCTTATTTAAGCTTACGTGTGTGTTTATTAACATGTGGCTATTTGCAGCTGAAAGCTCCTTTTAAGGCGGTCTTGATCAAGATTTATTAATTTGGATCAAGATAATTGTGTTGAGAACTAATAAGGGATTTAGTCCCACATTGGAAAAATGTAGTATGAAGAGGAGCTAGACTCCCTATAAGTAGTGGAGTAGCCAATCAATAAAAATACAACAATTATTCTCTATATGGTATCAGAGCCATAACCACAAAATTTTTTTTTTCCAACCCGTCCAAAGCCAAACCCCCCTGCCCCGACGCACCCCCTGCCCCGACGACCGCCCCCCCGGCCCCGCCGCCGACGCCCCCCTGCCGCCGACGACACCCCCCTTGCTACCCCCGCAGCCCCCCCCCCCCAGCCGACGCTCCCTACCCCCGACGCCCACCCCTTGCCCTCCGCCGCCCCCCCTGCTGTCCCCGCCCCCCCTTGCTGACCCCGACGCCCCCCCTCTCTCTTTCGACCACATCTGCGGCCGACCCCTCCCCCCCACAAACCCTAATTTGCGAGCGCGATTATGTGGACGATTTTTCGAAGACGGATGGCTGTCAAATGCTTTATTTGCACCTTCTGTTCCTAGATTACGTCCTCCGGAACTACAAATGCTTTATTTGTATTCCGTTCTCGATCTGCAAATTAGGATCTACATGCGTGCGCCAGTGTTGGCCACGTTAGCAGCGCATTCGTAAGGTCTCTGTTGGAGACTTTACATAAAGACGAAGACGACGAAGCCGACGAAGACGACGACGACGACGAAGCCGATGAAGACGACGATGACGACGAATCACAGTTGAAGACGCCATGGATTCGATCAGTGGTAAACTGACAGCAGAAGAGATGAAGGCCTTGGTTGATGATATTTTATCAAAAAGATTACCCGAGGCAACCCCACGTGTGATCCATACTGATGTGGATCCGTCACCCTACAAAATGGAGAAGCTGGACAAGCTGGAAACGAAGTTGGAAGGAACGTCCAACTACTTGAAATGGTCACGGCAGACACTGCGGACGCTCAAGGGACGAGGCTTGGTTGGCTACGTCAATGGCCAAACCAAGGCGCCAGATGATCCCTCCTCAAAGGAGTTTGCTATTTGGGACATTGTCAACAATGTTGTGGCTGGATGGTTGCCAGCCTCCTTGACCGACCAGGTGTCGGGCAATGTAGAGGCGATGGAGGCTGCTGCTGATATATGGCGGACTTTGAAGGATATGTACTCAGGCTCAGGCAATCCTATGCGAGTCTTCCAACTGCAGGATGAACTTGATAGGGTGGCCCAGGACGACCGTACCATCTCTGAGTACGCCGCACTGTTGAAGAAATACTGGTCTGATCTGGATCACTATGATCCTCTTGGGATGGACGATGCACAAGTCGAACCAGCATTTGCGAAACATTTCCAAAAGTTCTTGGATTATATTTTGCGACAACGGATGATGAAGTTCTTGAAGGGTCTTAACCCTGCGTTTGAGCATAGAACGAATGTACTCCTAGCACAGCCCATGCTTCCAACCTTTGAAGAAGTCATAGCTGCCATGGCACAAGAAGAGGCTCGATTGAAATTGATGTCCAACAAGGGCTCTTTCCAGGGGGAGCAAGCCGCTGTTGACAAGTCTGTCCTTGCCGCCTTCAATCAGCCTCCCTCTGTGGCCGGTGTTTGCCACAACTGTGGTGACTCAGGGCATTACTTTAGATGTTGTCCAAAATCCCTGTCGAGTGATCGTGGACGGGGCCGCGGAGGACGTCGAGGTGGTAGAGGCGGTTATGCTGGTAGAAGAGGAAATTATTCTGGCGGCCACAAAGCAAATCTGGCGGAAGAAGGGGGAGGACATCACCTGGCTGAGTTAACCCCTCTTGAGAAGGAGTTCCTCGCGGGGTTACGCAGCACGAAGCTGGGTTCGGACGGCAGTCATGGGGCGTCATCTTCCTCGGGGGATCACATCACTTGCTTTGCCCAGACCAGCACAGGTATTCCTGCGCGTGCTCTTGCGGCAGCTGTCCACCAACCAGGTTGGATTATGGACTCTGGGGCATCTCGCCATGTTACGGGATCCCGCGGTGAGTTCCAGGACTATACTCACCTACCGACGCCGGAGAGCATTCAGACTGCTGATGGTAACTCCAGCCCTGTCATGGGTAAAGGCACTGTCGCCTGCACCCCTTCTCTCACTCTCACCAATGTGTTACATGCTCCGTCGTTTCCTGTCAATCTTCTTTCTATTAGTGCCATTATTCTTGATCTTAACTGTACAGTTTCCTTTGACATTCCTACGGTGACTTTTCAGGAGAAGGGGACAGGACGACGACTAGGGACTGGCACATGGCATAAGGGGCTGTAGTACTTGGACATGACTGGACTGGACAAAGCATTGGCATCTCTGGTAGCAGACACACCACCTGAAGATTCACGGCGCAGTGTAGAAGATGAATTGCTACTCCACCACCAGCGTGTCGGTCATTCTTCTTTTAAAATTATTAGTCGAATGTATCCGTCCTTATACCAAAGGGCTAATAAAGAGAAGTTATTTTGTAATGCATGTGAGTTGGGTAAACATACCAGAAGCACGTATGTGAGTTCAGGAAGTAGAAGTTCAGCTGCATTTGATATGATACATTCGGACGTATGGGACCCTTGTCCTACAACCGGTATTAACGGTTTTCGATGGTTCGTCACTTTTATTGATTGTTATACTCGTGTGACATGGGTCTACCTTATGAAGAATAAAAGTGACGTCTTTGAGGCGTTTCGCGACTTTCATCGCCGGGTAGAAACACAATATGGCATTAAAATTAAGTGCTTACGGTCTGACAATGGGACGGAGTATACAAACAAGCAGGTTGCTGAGTATTTATCCACTCATGGAATACTACACCAAACTTCATGTGCCTATACACCGGCACAAAATGGTGTGGCCGAACGGAAGAACAGACACCTGCTGGAGGTCTTACGGACGATGATGCTGGCTATGAATGTCCCGAAACACTTATGGGGCCAGGCGGTGTTAACGGCCTCTTATCTCATCAACAGAATGCCATCTCAGGTATTGGACTGGAAGACACCGTTGGAGATGCTTACTGGTGCAACCACGTACACTGTTCCACCGAAAGTATTTGGGTGTGTATGTTTTGTCCAAGATAATAGGCCAGGAGTTGGCAAACTGGATCCTAGAGCGGTTAAATGTGTCTTTGTCGGGTACACGACAACTCAGAAGGGATACGCATGTTGGAGCTCAGTTGAGCGGAAGATGTTTGTAAGCATGGACGTTACATTCAGAGAACTGGAACCATATTATGGTTCAGATGACGGTTCGGCGTTTGGTGACACACCTAACACAGAGGGTGTTAGATGTGAAGGGGAGAAAATAAGTCCATCTGTGGTAGTCGGATCGGTCCCATGCCCGATCGTGAAAAACTGGATGAAAGGGGGAGAAAGCAGTGACTCCGATACAGAAGATGAAGAAGATACATATGTTAAACAGGGGGAGCAGCAGACAATGGAAAAGGAGCTCCAAGTCTACAGAAGGAGACAACAGAAGTCCAGTACTGTGCCTGTACCATGCCCTGTGCCTACTGTACCAAGTCCCTCGTCTACTCCTGCTCCAACTCTTGAAGATGTTGCCCCCGCACAGAATCAATCTGATTCTGATGCGGATCTCTCTGACTCTGATGGTATGATCTCTCCACCACCTATTGCTCCCTTAAGGAGATTCTCGCATCAATGCGGGTAAGGCTCCTAGTCGTTTTGATGATTATGAATATGATATTGCCAACTACCTGTCTTATTCTAACATTTCTTCGAATTATCGAGCCTTCATTGCATCATTAGACTCTACTTCGTTGCCCAAAAGTTGGCAGGAAGCAAAGAAAGATCCAAGGTGGAAAGCTGCAATGATGGAAGAACTTGGGGCACTGGAGAAAAATAAGACGTGGGAGCTGGTTCCATTACCCAAAGGGAAGAAAACTGTGGGATGCAAATGGGTGTACACAGTAAAGGAGACGTCAGAAGGAAAGGTGGAACGATACAAGGCGAGGTTGGTTGCAAAGGGATACACACAATCATATGGCATCGACTATGATGAGACGTTTGTTCCAGTAGCGAAAATGAGCACTGTAAGAACTCTGGTCTCCATTGCAGCAAACTATGGGTGGAAGCTATACCAATTAGATGTGAAGAATGCCTTTCTCCATGGGGACCTACAAGAAAAAGTGTACATGGAACTCCCGCCAGGGTGCTACGCTACGGAATCAGACGGAGGGACGTTGCATGGAAAAGTGTGCAAACTAAAGAAGTCGCTATATGGGCTCAAGCAATCTCCTCGAGCCTGGTTTGACAGATTCAGAAAGGCTGTTACAGGCATGGAATACCATCAAGCAAATGCAGATCATACGATCTTTCTTCAGCATGCAAGAGGCCACATCACTATACTGGCTGTATACGTGGATGATATAGTAATCACAGGTAATGATGAAGTCGAGATCGCTAAGCTGAAATCAAAACTCGCGAAGGAGTTTGAAGTGAAGGATTTAGAAGCGATGAGGTACTTTCTAGGTATCGAGGTGTGTGAAGACGAATAAGGAATTGTTCTCTCACAGAGAAAATACATACTAGATCTGCTGAAGGAGACAGGGATGCTGGGATGCAAAGCAGCAGTCACTCCAATTGACCAGAAGTGCAAATTGGGAGCAGAAGCAGGAGAGCCAGTTGATCGTGAAAGATATCAACGACTTGTAGGGAGATTAATTTATCTGGGGCACACTCGTCCTGATATCTTATTTGCTGTGAGTGTAGTAAGTCGCTACATGCATGATCCAAGAACGGGTCATATGGATGCAGTGTTTCAGATCTTGAGATATCTGAAAGCGACGCCGGGAAAAGGGCTATGGTTCAAGAAGAATGGATGTATAGAAGTTGAGGGATACTGCGTTGCAGACTGGGCGAGCTGCATAGACGATAGAAGGTCTACCACGGGATATTGTGTCTTTGTAGGAGGAAACTTGGTCTCATGGAGAAGCAAGAAACAGTCAGTGGTAGCACGATCTACAGCTGAAGCAGAATACAGAGCAATGGCTTTAGGAGTGTCGGAATTGCTGTGGGTGAAAGTGTTGCTGACAGAGTTGAAGCTGGACAAGGGAGCACCGTTACGTCTTCTGAGCGATAGTCAAGCTGCAATAAGTATAGCTAACAATCCAGTTCAGCACGACAGAACGAAGCACATCGAGATCGATCGATTCTTCATCAAAGAGAAGCTGGAACAAGGGATACTGAAGATTGATCATGTTCGCTCAGAAGAACAAGTGACAGACTGTTTGACTAAGGGTCTTAGTTCATTAAGTCTGTCAAAGCTATGTAACAAGATGGGAATGATTAATATCTATCGCCCATCTTGAGGGGGAGTGTTGAGAACTAATAAGGAATTTAGTCCCACATTGGAAAAATGTAGTATGAAGAGGAGCTAGACTCCCTATAAGTAGTAGAGTAGCCAATCAATAAAAATAGGCTTAATTGCTACTTGATACCCTCAACTATTACTATTTTTTAACTTGGTACTCTAAACTTTTTTTTGTAACAACTTGATACCCGGATATTATTTTGGACAAAAATGCCCCTACCCCTAACCCCCCTCCCCCGTGCTCGCTTCGCCCCCCCCCCCCCCCTCTGCTAGCTCCGGCCGCAGCTCCCCCCCCCCTCTCGCTTCAGGCCAACCCCCCCCCCCTGCTCGCTCCAGGCCATCCCCTCCTGCTCGCTTCAGGCCATCCCCCCCCCCCCCCCCCCCTCTCGCTCCGGCCGTCCGCCCGCTCCCGCCTCTCCCCTAGGGCTCGGCAGCGGGAGGAGGGGGGCTGGGAAGGGGGGTGCGGGGCGGGAGGCGGGGGCAGGAGGTGGCCCGGAAGCGAAGAGGGGGGGGGAGGTTGGCCGGAAGCGAGGAGGGGGGGGGGTTGGCCGGATCTAGCAGGGGGGTGGCCGGAGTGGGGGAGGGGGTGGAGGGAGGGAAGAGATAAGGGCATTTTGGGGTTTTTTAAAATGTTAGGTATTAAGTTGAAAAAAAAAATAGTTGAGGTATCAATCTGTTACGAAAAAAAGTTTAGGGTATCAACTTGAAAAAGTGTGATAGTTGAGGGTAGCAATTAGCAATTAAGCCATAAAAATACAACAATTATTCTCTACAAATTGTGACCTAGGCTACCGGCATGCTCAATAAAGATTACATCCCTTAGCATGCATGTTCCGTGGTAACCAGAACTAACCTAAGGTGGCAGCCCGTATATATTTAATAATAAATAAGAGCCTAAATTATACTTCAATGTTCTGAACTATCAAGTTTTGGCAGTTTAATATCCTGTATTCTTTTATTAGCAAACTGATACCCTAAACTTTTCAAGTTTTGACAGTTTATCCCCTCCGTTATCTAGCCGTCCAGAACATCCATTTTTTTACTCTTTTACCCCATAGCTTGAACTAATTACTCTCCTTTGTTTTAGAAAATAAATCACAAAAAATAATTTTTTATAACCCTAATTCCCCTCCCCCTTCCGGCCACAATCGTCATGGTCGCCACCTCTGATCCTTCCTCCCTGATCACTCTCACCCCCTGTGCTACCCGCGACCCCCTGTCGGACCTATCCGCCATTCATGCAAGACGTGTGGCTGCACGAATGGTGAGTGCTATTTCGTGCAACCCACATGGTTGCATGTTGTCGTTGAGGTTTGGAGCACATGCGTTGGGGTGATCGGGAAGGGGGACTGGTGGTGCTAGTGGCAGCGGCCGCTGGGGTGGAGGGGGGAGAGGGGTTAGGATTAGGTTTTTTTTTTTTTTTTTTTTTTTAAAGTTTCAATAAGGGGTAGTATAGTCATTGGACCTTTTCCATTGGGGCTAACTTCCAAAAATAGGATAGTTCAAGGTATTAAAGTGACAAAATATAGTTCAGGGTAGTAGTTTGCCAATAAAAAAAGAACATCGTATTGCAGTGTCAAAGTTTGATAGTTTATGGTATTTAAGTGCAATTTAGCTTAAATAAGATTTTAAACATACAAATTATTAGATGTACTATATTACGCCTGTCCATTAACACTAAATTTATTCCTTTAGTTGCTATGGTTTCACAACTCCAATTATTATCTCAAATATATCAAAGTTGTATCTTGAGTAGGTATTGCAAGTCCCCTCTCTTTTGCTAGTTGTTGAATTTTCAATGTGTCGATCACAGATAAAGAAGGGGCATTAAAAATGCTTAAGAATGTATTATTTATTAAGTAATGTTTGAAATTATTCAGAAAACACGTGAGGACCAGCAGTATGTATATTCAGTTAGAATCAAAATGACTTGGGAGCTTATTACGGCCTTGAGCCCTAAACAGAGCAAGATGATTATTATATATGTAGTTAACTGAAAGACTTTCCATGCTTGCTTCTCTTTATTTGATATCGCCTGAAGTATTTTAATTTAGAAACTTTTGCTGAGTATTTTGTTTGCTGTGTAAGGTTAGTTTTGACGGAAAATCTCTAGAAGTTGCTGAACTGTTGTTTAAGAATGGCTTCAAAGAAGCATATGCAATCAAAGGGGGACTCAGAGGCAATGACGGATGGCAGGTAAGCGTATTTAACTTACCAAGATAATGGCCTTTCTAAACTTAGCAGCACAAATTCTTTTCATAGGATCCTGAGTAGATCATTTGAACTAGGAAATTTGTATTATTGAAAGGATAGCACCATTTTCATGAAGTTTTTAATTTTATTTGAATTTCTTCAATTGTTTCTACTCCAGCAGTTTCTGTTACATCAACCTTTCGACATTGTAAAAAGTTGGTGATTCTCTATTTGGATTTTGTAGGCAATTCAAGAAACCCTTCTTCCCCCAGCTGTGCATGTTTACCCAAGAAAGAAGAAACGAAACTCATCTGTTCAGTTGGAGGAGATCCGACTAAATACAGATGATCAGAACACTGGCAATGGACAAGCAGCGAGTTCTGCAGTAAAGCAAGAGCAGAACCAGAATTGAAGGTATGAAATAACAATATCTTTAAGATCTGGATTGCATGTCTCCATCTATCAAGTACTGCAAAAGATGCCCCCATATCAGTTTTTCAACATAATTAACTCCTAGTTGTGTAAGGTCGTAGTATACATGCACACGTGGTTTTCTATTCTAAGTTCATTATGAAGCCATGCTGATCGTGTCATAATCTGATAACCATCTCAGTTGCCTAGGTTGTCACCGTGTCAGGCAAGCCACAACCCACTAGATTCAAAATATCTTGAGATGTTATTATGTTAGTTTTCACATAGATATGGTGGCAAGAATGGAATGTATAAATTTTAAGTTCCAGAATCATGCTAAGATTTCTTCCGACATTAACTTCTAAGAACTATTACCCAAGTCTCAGTTCAACAAATATATCATGTATTTAGGGCATGTTTAGAGGCTTGCAACTGTTTTTACACTGCACCTACAGTGAAGTTGTTCAACAATACTCAGTTATGTCGTTTTTTCCCCCAAAATAGTAAGGGTTGGAAGAGCTCATACACCAGGATGCATAGTTTTTTCTCGCTATATTACAAAAAGCAGATTATAGGATCTCTCTTAGCTACCTCTGTGATTATAGTTTTCTCGCTATATACGAACAGGCAGATTATGGAATCTATGTCAGCTAGTAAGCTACCTCTGTCATTATGCACCAGTTGACTCCTCCAGTATGCCAACTGATGGAGTGTCTGAACGTTTGTGTGCTGTTCTGCCAATTATTGGTTCCCTGAGGCATACAACCTTCAAACCATTTTCTGAATCGAAATGCTCAGCTTTTAATTTAAACACATCATATTGATGCCAAGTTGCGAACTTCTACTACTAACCCGTATTCTTGGATGCAGTACCCAGGTCTGAACCTGAAACCACCTTCCTCGCCAAGCCAAGCCGCAGAGTTGTTGGATTGTGGAAGATAAAGACCTTGCAAAGCAGCACGGCTCGACTGCTGGCTAGATTTACTATCAGAAATACACACGGAGAGGCATTTTCGGTGTTAAAGGAAAACAACATTTCTTAAATATTCTTGGTTAATTTCTTACTTGGCTGTTGATACTTATAAACTTTTTTCAGTCAAAAAACAACTTGATTTGGCCAATTCATTGAGAATTTTGTGTTGATGGCTTTTCATTTGTGAATTCTAGATAGAGCTACATATTGCAAAGGCACATTTTACTGTGTATATTAAGGCTGGGACTGTATAGAGGCTGCTTGACTTATCAAGGCAAGGGGCGATGTGAGCTCAAGTATGTGCAATGCGTATCAACACATCTTCGCGCCAATAAGCATGACTAGATCTACCTAGGCCTCGTTTGGTACACTAATCGTAATCGCAGTGTAATCAATTGGGAAAAAAAATTCTTTGATTACATTGCGATTATGATTACATTACACTCAACCAAACGGGGTCCTAGTTTGTTACGAGCTGAAAACCGTGACATCGAATCCAATGTTATGGAACTGAGAGGCCGTTTTGGTTTAGCTGTAATATGAAATCTCATGCAATAGAAGTTGCAGTCATTTTGGCAGCAAATGCAATAATTGACACAACTAGTGCATCATGCCGCTTATATGTTTGCTTTTGACCAAAGGTAGATTGCCTGTCTTTTTAGTCCCACACCGGATGGACCATTTGAAGCCAGCACTATAATACTATTTCATTTTGTCTTTTCCTTTTCCGCTATAGATCCACATGTACACGCACGGGCTGAGTGTAAACCGACCCTTCAATTGCTAGTGTCAAATTTGTTTTTGCAACTCGGTTTCTTTTATTTTTATTTTTATTTTTCAAATTTAAATTTTATTTTATTTTTCTGTTGCATAAACAACCGCAACGTAGGATCTAGGACGAGTAAATTCTTTCAAAAGAAGGTAAGAGCATCTCCAACCTCTATGTGGCATGAGGCACAAGATAATGTCTTGTCTATGTGGCAAGATTATATTCACACAAGACAATGAGAAAAAAAAAAGGTGTCCTCCAATGCAAAAGTATTGAAAAAACAATAAAATTATTTTTTTTTTCAACTTCCAAGACAACTTTTCCACTTCTTCCTTTTTTTTATAAATATTTTTAATCATAATTGATGATGTGGAAGTAAAGCATTGTGAAGTCCATTGTCTAGATCTAGACAACCAACTTCACATTGTCTTTGACATGTCATTACCATGTCAACTTCACAATTTATTTCACATTTGCATTGGAGAAAGAATTTTGAAATAAGTAGTAATTCCTTTGTGGCAACTATTTTTTCCAAACTCACAATGGGGTTGGAGATGCTCTAAAGGATATATTTCTTTCTTCTTTACACATCAGTCAGAGGCGTAGCTACCTGGTCCCGAGGGCCACGGTTTTGAATTATATAGGTTTTGAATTATATATATATATATATATATACTCGATTTTTATTATTAAAGATCTATGTATAATTTTTGAGATAGAATGTAAATATAAATAATATATTAAGGACAAATTCATCAAGAAAAGCAAATATATATATTTGATTCCATTCCAAAATGCATACATAGCGATAAAAATAAAAAGAACAAATTTGAGTGGCATCCCACTTGGATGATCTATTTATGCGGTGCACCCCACATTGTTTGCTAAATGTATAAGTTATCCTACATTGGACGAAAAACGTGAAAAACTAACAGCATATGAGTTTAACCCTATTTACGTGACGAAAATATCCCTCTCATCTATGTTGCCTGTTGAGAGGAGAAAGTCTTACGAAAATACCCCTCTCTTGTGAAAACGCGCCAAAACTCTCTCTCTCTTCCCCCATTCCTCTGTCATTTGGTTTCTACTTCCCCTCTCGACAAAGTTTTCCCTTTTCCATCTCGTGTAGTTCCTCCTCTCCCTCTCGTCTAGTCTGACTCGCGAAGTTTCTCGTGGAAACATTTAGGTAACATGCCACAAAATATTTTTTTATCATTTATTTTTTGTTTGTATGAAAGATTTATTTTGATTCTATTTAATTTTGCTCAGAAATCTCCAAATCGAAGGGAGAAGGAGCTTCCATGGCGAGCCAAACAGGGTATTCATTTCAATTTAGGGTTTAGATATTGTATGTTGTTTTTGTTCGAATTTTAGGGTAACATTGTTTGAAATTAACTAGGAATCATATGTTGTTTGTGTGCTGAAATTAGGATTTAGGATTTAAGGAATCATATGTTGTTTGTATGTTGAAAGTTATCTGAAAATTATTTGTTTGTATGTAGGGTTTATTTTCATTTAATTTTGAATGTGATAGAAAGCAATGTATAGGATTAATTTGTTCTTCTGTTAGGAATTGTAGGATTCAAATTGACTACCATTTGTTACAGGAAGTACATGGTTAGGTTCCATATACAAGGTACTTCAGTTGTGCATGAAGTGGACCCAGACTTGATCTCCCTGCTGGATATTTCTTATGTAGTCCAGAGTAACTCTGTGGAGGCCAAATATAGGTACTATTGGGTTGATCAGATGAAAGATGGGGAAACAGTTGAGCTGTTAACTGATGCTAGTTTGTTGGACATGTTCAATAAGCAACTACCTGGCCAAGAAGGAGAGCTACACATATACTTAGAAGAGAAAAATCTTCCTGGTGGGCAAGGCACACCATCTAAGAAGAATGTGAAGAGAGTAGCACACAAACCTAAGACCCAGTCTGAGACACAGTTTTCTGGAGATGAGGAACTTAGGTCACATCCTAAGACCCAGTTTGATACACAAGTTGAGACACAGTTGTATGGAGATGAGGAACTTGGGTCACATCCTAAGACCCAGTGTGATACACAAGCTGAGACACAGTTGTATGTAGATGAACCAATAGTTGAAGATGATGATACAAATTATGATGAATCTTTTGTCCCAGAGAATGAAGAAGATGGCACAGCAACAGAGGATGCAGATGACTATGCTTAAGGATAAGTTGCTGCAACATCCTGGAACAATAACTTTCATATATGATAGGCAGAAAGGCCTAGGAATAGTTGTGGACACTAAATTCAATGGACACCCCTACAGATTTTGCTTTAGGCATTTTTACAAAAACTTTAAAGCCCATGTCAATAGTAGCAAACAGATGAAGCATCTGACATGGGGGGCAGCAAGAGCATACAGAAATGTAGATCAAGCTAAATATGGATGGAAGCAATTGAACAACAATGTCATATTGGTCACCAGTATTTGATGGCAGAGAACACCAACAGGTTTGTATTTGTAGCTAGTTTTCATACTTCATATCAATGTATCTCTAGTTTATATTTGTAGCTAGTTTTCATACTTTATATGCATGTATCTCTAGTTTATATTTGTACCTAGTGTAAAGCACATTTTTGTATCAGAGACTAACATATTTCTTTAACTAATAGGTGGTGTAGAGAACAATTTGATAGAACAACAAAGTGTGAACACATAACAAATAACTTCTCGGAAAGCTTCAACAATTGGATAGGTGAAATCATAGGTAAACCCATCACTATGCTTATGGAAATGTTTCATATGATGGTGATGAAGTTGGTATATGATAGAAAAATGACTTCAAAAGTATGGGATGACTTTGACTTGACTCCAAGAGCTAAGAAGGTCATTGAGCAAAGGACAAAGCAAATGAATAGATATTGTAACACCCTGTTTCTGAAAATTAGGGGTTTTTGAAAATTTATTATTTTTTTATTATTTATTAGTGGTATTTTAGTCATGGTGTGATTTTCTGGTAAATTTAGTTAAGTTAAACCATTTCTAAAGTCATGCTAAGTCATGACTTATGACTTTGTGATTTTGTTAGTGTAACTTAGTGTAAACCTTAGTTTTCTCTAACCCAGAAGTTGCCATGACCATGAGAGCCTAGCCATAGGCTTAGAACACCAAATTAGTGATTTTTAGCTTAAAGGGTATTTTGGTAAATTTTCTAGGATTTGTTTGGAATTATTTGGGTTTATGTGTTTTTATTATTGTTTAATTATTGTTAAGTGTCATGAGAGCCCCTAACCTAGTTTAACCTAATCTAGAGGTTAGTTACTAACCTAGAATGACTAAGAGGATAGATATTAATCATAGGTTAAAGTAAGATAAATATCTAGATATTTATCATATGATATTTTGCTTGATTTATGCAAAATATCTTAAACCCTTTACCAAAGTCCTTGCCTTAACCTAGAAGCAAGCCTAGGACACCCCCCCCCCCCTTGCCATGGCAGCCAAGGACCCCCCCTTGGCAGCCCACCATCCTATATTAACCCCTTGAATTAATTCATGAACAATTTACATGAATTAAAACCTAGAAAATTCCCCTTTCCTACACAAGGCCATAACTTGATCAATTTTGATCCAAATCACCTCTAGTTTCTTGCATTGGACTCCCCTACACTAGAGGGTACTAGTTAGGGCCTGCTATCAAGGAATTTGGGAGCTTTTGGGCATCACCAAGAGGAAGAACACCCCCCCCTACTTGGGTGTTTTCAAGGATTTTTGCACAAATAGGTAAATGCCCATAAACCTTGTTAAAATTGTGTTTTCTCTTCATATTAGCATGCATCTAGGTACTAGGGTACTGTGGGTAAAATTTGGTGAAGGTTAGAGTCGGTTTGGTGTCCGTATCGGACACGTATCTAGGTTTTAATTCAAGTGTTTGATGAATTGCCTCTGTAAATTAAATGTTATTATTTTTGAAAACTATTTGAACAAGTTTTTAGTTCTATAGGTGTAGGTCATAGAACCATAACCCTGAGCACACTTCGAGTCGTGTCCGTGTCCAAAACAGGACACGAACACACTGTAAAACAACACTGTGTACACTGTTAAATCCCAAGTGTTTGACACTTTGTATTGTGTCCACACGTGTCGTGGACACAATACAGACACATGGACACAAACCTAGACCCTAGGCCTACCCCCTGACACGAGCACGTGGCCCCACGTGCCACGTGTGAAGTACACGAACCCCCGACACTTGTGCACGAGGCACTGCGTAGCTCCCCTGCTACCAGACCCCTCGTGTGGACACGACACGACACGTGGACACGTGCCACTTGGCACAGACCTAGGGGCATTGTCTGATAAGACACCCCTAAAGTCTTGTGTCACGACGTGTCGTGTCGAGGGAGAAAATCCACTCGCACGGGTCGTACACTGGCACAGCACCCGCGTTCAGACCTCTCTGATACGCGCGTAGAACTCGGACACGCGGACACTTGGACACGAATCAGGTTAGTGGACACCTAGTAGACCCCTAGGCGAACTCTCCCCCATGAGCACGAGACACGACGTGTCTTGTGTCGTGTACACGAGACACGTGAACACGTGCACGACGCTGTGCGTGTATACGCGTATCAGTGTTTACCCGGGTGTGGATTTTAAGTGTTTGGACACGTGAATCCGTGTCGTGGTGACGTGTCAGTGTCCTAGGACACTAGAGTATCTATGGGGGGTTAGTTACCAACCGTTAGTTGCGAGTCTTAGCTCGATTGGGTTGCGTGTTTTCGAATTATCCCATTTCAGTGCAACTGTGCACAGTCACAGTTTTGGGGATTAAATCCCAGTTTTCAAAATCGAATTTTGATTCGATTTTGTTAATGATTTATGTATTAGACTAGTGTATTTTAGTGAGTATATGTGTAGTATATATGTATTTGTAAGTGTAGGTCGAATTTGAGGAGATTTGGGTGAGTGTGTGTGAAGTTATGTATATATACACATATGTATGTATATGTGTTATGTGTGTGTATGTTTGGGGGAATGGTTGGGTTCCAGGTTCTGGAAAACCCCCCACTGTTCAGTCTCTCTCCCTCTCTCACTGATTAGCTCTCTCTCTCATTAAGTCTCTCTTTCCTCTCTCTATATATATGATTATATATATATATAGGTTTTGTTTACATATATATATATATGTATATATATATGATATATATATTGTATTAGATATATATATATAGTGTTATCATTACATATAAATATGTGGGTTGTATTATATGTATTATTCCTATATTGATATTGGGTATTATATAGATATATATATGTGACTCCTAGTTATAGGTCTATATGAAAACCCCATCATTAGCCTTGACCTAGGAATACTAACCTATGGGCTATGATACTAGCCTATGGCCATTAGGCCTAACCCTAATTGACTAGTAAACCAAGACTTAGCTAGTTTGACCCCAATTCGACTAAGTGTTGACCAAGGTCAACCTTGGGTCAATTTGAACTAGCTTAACCTAGTTTTGACTTAAACTAACCTAGAATGACTAGTTTGACTAACCCTAACTAGTTTAACATTGTTTGACCTAACTTGGACTAGTTTGACCAGTTTGACTTTTAGTGTTGACCAGGGTTGACCAAAGTCAACTATAGGTCAAACCTTGACCTAATTGACCTAGAAAGGATTTAGATGAGCTCTAAATGACTTAATGATCTAGGTTTGACTAAACCCTAGACTGTTGACTAGTTGATTATGGTTTGACCCATTCATGGGTAAATTGTGACTTAGAGTTAAATGAGTAGTCATATGTAAATGAAGATGTGTATGGGGTTAAGTAGGATACTTAGGAATTAAGTCTTGATTTGAGTTAGACTATGGGTTTAGCTTGATTATAAGGTTAAGATTGTATTGTACAGTATATTTATATGTGGTATACCTTATATAGGAAGTTGGTTATACCTTAGCTTTGTATTATGGTATCTTAGGTAACCTAAGACAAGTTAGCCTATGGTTAGTTGAGTTAACCTTATAGAGTTGACTTGGATAGTTGACCCTTGACCCAATTACCTTGTTGACTAATCTAAAGTTGACTAGAACCTTGATTAGTCTAAATTTGACTTAAGTTGACTTAGTTTGACTGTTAGAATTGTCTAGAGTTGACCAAGTTTGACTTTGACCAGTTTGACCTAGAATCATGTAGTATGCATTGTATACTTTATTTTTATCATTGTGGATACTTTGTGACTTGTATTGCTCTGACTAGGAGCCAGATACCTCTCCTCAGACTGCATATTCTCTACAGACATTCATACAGCAGGCGAGTACATTCTCTGACCGTTTCATACTTGTTCAGGCTTTACTTCTTGCTCTAGATTACTTTACTTGTTGCTGTCACATTTGTAACACGGATTGGTACTATATGGATCTTTACATGAGATGTTATCCCCCTCGGGAGCATCGGGTACTTCATGTTATGTGTGTTTCACTATCATCATGTACACCTATGCTTTCATCATTCATGTGCACTCATGTGATCATGTACTCTCATGCTCACAGAGCTCTCATGTATACTATCATGTGCACCCTTTCATGGGCCCCATGTGACATCATGTACAATAACGTAACCTGTACAGATCCTTGTGTATTGATTGGGGATACGGGGGAGTGCTAGTAGTCGTGTGAACAATTCCAAAGTAGTGTATTCATGTGCAAACTCGATCATGTACAAATCCGTCCGTTCACATGTGCTATCTCGTACTCTGACTCACTAGCCACTGTTAGTTCTCTATTTATAGTAGATATTTCATTACAGCTATCTCTTTTACAGCGTATATTTCCTTTCAGCAGTTCATGTATCTTACTCTATTGCCTGTATCGTATTTCCTAACATGATATGCACTGTGTGAGATGTTTTGTGCTCGTTCCCGTCCTGATTGGACCTGTTGAAAATATTACAGAGGATGAGGATAAGGCCCTGGTGTCTACCTATTATGGAGCAGGACTAGATGATACTTATGTTGTGGACCCTCAGCAGGTTCCACCTGCAGCTGAGGAAGTTGTTCCAGTAGTCTAGACCAGTTTAGTCTAGGCAGTCTTTCTATATTTACATTTTGTCTCACTTTCTGTGTTGTATTTTGAGATGTGGAGATGTATAGACTCTTAGACTTTTTGTATTATGAGTTGTCAGTTCTGGATATTGTGTTGTACTAGACACTTAGACTTATTCATCTATGATACTGTTCTCTTGAGTTACTATCTATCTATCTATCTGTCTGTCTTTCGTTCTTCTACCCTAGATGTGATTGAGATGTATATTGTTATGTCACCTCCGTTCGGAGAGTATAAACTGTACAGGTACTTGATATTGATAGATGATTGACCTAGGACAGCGTTCTACCGCCGACACTGCGGCGTAGGCTGGGCGTTGTTACGTTCTCGTACCCTAACAGTGGGTGCGGGTCGTGACACGTTTTTAGTGGTGGCCCATGCAGGTCGAGTTTATGTAGTGGTATTCGAACTAGAGTATCACTACAGCCTGCGATAGGATTAGAGGAATAGGCTTAGAGAGAATGGATACTCAATCACTGCTAGGATACTTTGAGAGATTCCTGGGATAACCCTTGAGAATCTCATTTGAAATTACGATTTAAACTCCTTTTCTCTTGATTGAATTTGATTTTGGAGGACTCACTGTAGAACTTTGAATCCTGGTATTAGTTGATGATTTTAAAAAAAATTTGTAGTTGTTGATTTTAATTTCTTAGTGTTAGATTAATATCTTTATTTTTAGGGTGCTCAATCACAATTATGAGAAAACTCTTATTTTGTTTCTTGCCATCTAATCCTCTTGCTAATTGCCTTTCATTAAAATGAACTGTCCTCTCTAGTTTGCATCTTGTTTAAACTCTTTCTACCAATCTATGTGACTGTATCCCAAACCTGACTTACTCGACATTTCCTCAAATCAAGACTTTATTGAGACCTTCTAACCTTGACCCTTGATTGATCGAACCCTAACTATATTTATCTAGTAGCCTATAAATCCCTAGGACAGTGTTCCTAAATTATTTACTGGACTCCTGATTAATTTTATTTCATGGGTTAATTTGATCCTCTTCAATTTTTGCATCAATTTGTCACGTCTCGAACTCCCACTTTCTATTCTAGATCATTGGACGTCCATTACCGTGACTTAGATATTCAGAGTATAATACTAGCTGTTACCTCCCAACAAACCTCACATGTAAGACCTAGACTAGCCTACCTTCATGTAGGTATTCCATGTCCTACTAAAACCCGTCTCCTTGTACACTATTTTCTTGACATAATTTTCTGGTCAAATGGCTAAACCATAACCTCTACCATGATACTAAATTTATTCTTATTTCAATTAGAAATCCACCTTGGTTCAATTCTTTCGACCTGGCATGTGATGGTGTTCTACTTGAATCCTTGAATACTTAACCTTGTACCTTATCTGATTACTTGACCCGTTGGCTAAGAAACTTGGACTATGTAATTCCTTTCATTATTACCACCCTTATATCTTGTGCTGCTAAATTAGCCTTAGTTTTGCAAGCTTATCTATTTTCGAGCTTGGTCATGACATATTTTATTGGGTGGCCACCCACTAACATATTGTCTAATCAGAACCGGCGCATGATGGTCTGATCAACCTATTGCGTTTTGGTTCGCTTTTTCATATATTAATCTACGTGGATGGAGACAGTTAAACTTATCCTAGAATCTTATCCACAACAGCCTTGACAATTTTCCTTGGAATTATTTTATCGCTATGAACCTCGTATTCGTATCCAGTTGAATTAAATTTATCATGACCTGGATCTTCATCATTGGATGCTCATGCTCATACTCGATTTTATTAATTTTTCATCTTGCCCAAATCTCGATTTATCCTGAAATTGATCAACTTAGATCGTGTCGAGACAAAAATCTAATTGTGATTGTTTGTGCCTAAATTTTCAATTTTCTTTTACCACTTTATGGAATGGTAACTTTAATGATTTCTCACTTATTAATGACCCATTTTCATATAGGATGGTAGACGGCCTATAGCCTTGATGATTGTTGTTTCCTTACATTTCCAATTTGGACACCTTAGATTGCTTGTACATTTTGATACCATAGGACAGTATTGATCTAGAATGACTAGTGCACCTAGATGAGACCTTAGACTGTTCCATTTAACCTGCCCCCCTGGTACCACTATTGCATCACAAATTTTGGCTTAAATTTAGACCATAGACCCTTCCCACCCTGAATTATGATCAACGTAGGTACACTATCGTGACTTTTAAATTTGGAGCACAAGACTAGTTGTTTTCTCAAAACTGACTTCACATACATGACCTAGACATGACATACTACACCCATGACCTTAGTGTCCCACTCAGGCATACCACTGTGTGCTTCATTTGCTTAGTACGATCTTCTTGACCCGAGACTCTATCCTGATTTATCCCATGAAGTTACTTTTGGCTTCGATTTGAATTTAGGACACCTTATGACCTAAAACTGTCAACCAATTTTTGGACATGACCCAGTATAGGTCTACTACCCCTACTTTGCTTATTGACCTTGTATGTTGCCTAGGTAGTGGTTTCGTCCTTGATTGTTGGAGGTTTGACCTAGAAGGAGTACGACCATCTAAATTTCGAGGACGAAATTATTTTAAGGTGGGTAGACTTGTAACACCCTGTTTCTGAAAATTAGGGGTTTTTGAAAATTTATTATTTTTTTATTATTTATTAGTGGTATTTTAGTCATGGTGTGATTTTCTGGTAAATTTAGTTAAGTTAAACCATTTCTAAAGTCATGCTAAGTCATGACTTATGACTTTGTGATTTTGTTAGTGTAACTTAGTGTAAACCTTAGTTTTCTCTAACCCAGAAGTTGCCATGACCATGAGAGCCTAGCCATAGGCTTAGAACACCAAATTAGTGATTTTTAGCTTAAAGGGTATTTTGGTAAATTTTCTAGGATTTGTTTGGAATTATTTGGGTTTATGTGTTTTTATTATTGTTTAATTATTGTTAAGTGTCATGAGAGCCCCTAACCTAGTTTAACCTAATCTAGAGGTTAGTTACTAACCTAGAATGACTAAGAGGATAGATATTAATCATAGGTTAAAGTAAGATAAATATCTAGATATTTATCATATGATATTTTGCTTGATTTATGCAAAATATCTTAAACCCTTTACCAAAGTCCTTGCCTTAACCTAGAAGCAAGCCTAGGACACCCCCCCCCCCGTGCCATGGCAGCCAAGGACCCCCCCTTGGCAGCCCACCATCCTATATTAACCCCTTGAATTAATTCATGAACAATTTACATGAATTAAAACCTAGAAAATTCCCCTTTCCTACACAAGGCCATAACTTGATCAATTTTGATCCAAATCACCTCTAGTTTCTTGCATTGGACTCCCCTACACTAGAGGGTACTAGTTAGGGCCTGCTATCAAGGAATTTGGGAGCTTTTGGGCATCACCAAGAGGAAGAACACCCCCCCCTACTTGGGTGTTTTCAAGGATTTTTGCACAAATAGGTAAATGCCCATAAACCTTGTTAAAATTGTGTTTTCTCTTTATATTAGCATGCATCTAGGTACTAGGGTACTGTGGGTAAAATTTGGTGAAGGTTAGAGTCGGTTTGGTGTCCGTATCGGACACGTATCTAGGTTTTAATTCAAGTGTTTGATGAATTGCCTCTGTAAATTAAATGTTATTATTTTTGAAAACTATTTGAACAAGTTTTTAGTTCTATAGGTGTAGGTCATAGAACCATAACCCTGAGCACACTTCGAGTCGTGTCCGTGTCCAAAACAGGACACGAACACACTGTAAAACAACACTGTGTACACTGTTAAATCCCAAGTGTTTGACACTTTGTATTGTGTCCACACGTGTCGTGGACACAATACAGACACATGGACACAAACCTAGACCCTAGGCCTACCCCCTGACACGAGCACGTGGCCCCACGTGCCACGTGTGAAGTACACGAACCCCCGACACTTGTGCACGAGGCACTGCGTAGCTCCCCTGCTACCAGACCCCTCGTGTGGACACGACACGACACGTGGACACGTGCCACTTGGCACAGACCTAGGGGCATTGTCTGATAAGACACCCCTAAAGTCTTGTGTCACGACGTGTCGTGTCGAGGGAGAAAATCCACTCGTACGGGTCGTACACTGGCACAGCACCCGCGTTCAGACCTCTCTGATACGCGCGTAGAACTCGGACACGCGGACACTTGGACACGAATCAGGTTAGTGGACACCTAGTAGACCCCTAGGCGAACTCTCCCCCATGAGCACGAGACACGACGTGTCTTGTGTCGTGTACACGAGACACGTGAACACGTGCACGACGCTGTGCGTGTATACGCGTATCAGTGTTTACCCGGGTGTGGATTTTAAGTGTTTGGACACGTGAATCCGTGTCGTGGTGACGTGTCAGTGTCCTAGGACACTAGAGTATCTATGGGGGGTTAGTTACCAACCGTTAGTTGCGAGTCTTAGCTCGATTGGGTTACGTGTTTTCGAATTATCCCATTTCAGTGCAACTGTGCACAGTCACAGTTTTGGGGATTAAATCCCAGTTTTCAAAATCGAATTTTGATTCGATTTTGTTAATGATTTATGTATTAGACTAGTGTATTTTAGTGAGTATATGTGTAGTATATATGTATTTGTAAGTGTAGGTCGAATTTGAGGAGATTTGGGTGAGTGTGTGTGAAGTTATGTATATACACATATGTATGTATATGTGTTATGTGTGTGTATGTTTGGGGGAATGGTTGGGTTCCAGGTTCTGGAAAACCCCCCACTGTTCAGTCTCTCTCCCTCTCTCACTGATTAGCTCTCTCTCTCATTAAGTCTCTCTTTCCTCTCTCTATATATATGATTATATATATATATAGGTTTTGTTTACATATATATATATATATGTATATATATATGATATATATATTGTATTAGATATATATATATAGTGTTATCATTACATATAAATATGTGGGTTGTATTATATGTATTATTCCTATATTGATATTGGGTATTATATAGATATATATATATGTGACTCCTAGTTATAGGTCTATATGAAAACCCCATCATTAGCCTTGACCTAGGAATACTAACCTATGGGCTATGATACTAGCCTATGGCCATTAGGCCTAACCCTAATTGACTAGTAAACCAAGACTTAGCTAGTTTGACCCCAATTCGACTAAGTGTTGACCAAGGTCAACCTTGGGTCAATTTGAACTAGCTTAACCTAGTTTTGACTTAAACTAACCTAGAATGACTAGTTTGACTAACCCTAACTAGTTTAACATTGTTTGACCTAACTTGGACTAGTTTGACCAGTTTGACTTTTAGTGTTGACCAGGGTTGACCAAAGTCAACTATAGGTCAAACCTTGACCTAATTGACCTAGAAAGGATTTAGATGAGCTCTAAATGACTTAATGATCTAGGTTTGACTAAACCCTAGACTGTTGACTAGTTGATTATGGTTTGACCCATTCATGGGTAAATTGTGACTTAGAGTTAAATGAGTAGTCATATGTAAATGAAGATGTGTATGGGGTTAAGTAGGATACTTAGGAATTAAGTCTTGATTTGAGTTAGACTATGGGTTTAGCTTGATTATAAGGTTAAGATTGTATTGTACAGTATATTTATATGTGGTATACCTTATATAGGAAGTTGGTTATACCTTAGCTTTGTATTATGGTATCTTAGGTAACCTAAGACAAGTTAGCCTATGGTTAGTTGAGTTAACCTTATAGAGTTGACTTGGATAGTTGACCCTTGACCCAATTACCTTGTTGACTAATCTAAAGTTGACTAGAACCTTGATTAGTCTAAATTTGACTTAAGTTGACTTAGTTTGACTGTTAGAATTGTCTAGAGTTGACCAAGTTTGACTTTGACCAGTTTGACCTAGAATCATGTAGTATGCATTGTATACTTTATTTTTATCATTGTGGATACTTTGTGACTTGTATTGCTCTGACTAGGAGCCAGACACCTCTCCTCAGACTGCATATTCTCTACAGACATTCATACAGCAGGCGAGTACATTCTCTGACCGTTTCATACTTGTTCAGGCTTTACTTCTTGCTCTAGATTACTTTACTTGTTGCTGTCACATTTGTAACACGGATTGGTACTATATGGATCTTTACATGAGATGTTATCCCCCTCGGGAGCATCGGGTACTTCATGTTATGTGTGTTTCACTATCATCATGTACACCTATGCTTTCATCATTCATGTGCACTCATGTGATCATGTACTCTCATGCTCACAGAGCTCTCATGTATACTATCATGTGCACCCTTTCATGGGCCCCATGTGACATCATGTACAATAACGTAACCTGTACAGATCCTTGTGTATTGATTGGGGATACGGGGGAGTGCTAGTAGTCGTGTGAACAATTCCAAAGTAGTGTATTCATGTGCAAACTCGATCATGTACAAATCCGTCCGTTCACATGTGCTATCTCGTACTCTGACTCACTAGCCACTGTTAGTTCTCTATTTATAGTAGATATTTCATTACAGCTATCTCTTTTACAGCGTATATTTCCTTTCAGCAGTTCATGTATCTTACTCTATTGCCTGTATCGTATTTCCTAACATGATATGCACTGTGTGAGATGTTTTGTGCTCGTTCCCGTCCTGATTGGACCTGTTGAAAATATTACAGAGGATGAGGATAAGGCCCTGGTGTCTACCTATTATGGAGCAGGACTAGATGATACTTATGTTGTGGACCCTCAGCAGGTTCCACCTGCAGCTGAGGAAGTTGTTCCAGTAGTCTAGACCAGTTTAGTCTAGGCAGTCTTTCTATATTTACATTTTGTCTCACTTTCTGTGTTGTATTTTGAGATGTGGAGATGTATAGACTCTTAGACTTTTTGTATTATGAGTTGTCAGTTCTGGATATTGTGTTGTACTAGACACTTAGACTTATTCATCTATGATACTGTTCTCTTGAGTTACTATCTATCTATCTATCTGTCTGTCTTTCGTTCTTCTACCCTAGATGTGATTGAGATGTATATTGTTATGTCACCTCCGTTCGGAGAGTATAAACTGTACAGGTACTTGATATTGATAGATGATTGACCTAGGACAGCGTTCTACCGCCGACACTGCGGCGTAGGCTGGGCGTTGTTACGTTCTCGTACCCTAACAGTGGGTGCGGGTCGTGACAGATATATTGTGAATGGGGTTGATGAGAAGCTATTTTGTGTCACTAGTGTGTTCTCAATTGAGAACAGATGGACTGTAGATATTAATGCAAGAACAAGTGACTGTTGTGTATGGGATATAACAGGGATCCCATGTGTTCATGCTGTAGCTGCCTTGTTACGTAGCAAACCCACATGGCAAATGTGAGTATATGTTCACAAGTCCCTACTATCAATATTTGTCTTGGTATTTTGTATATCTTTTGTATATGTTCACAAGACCCACATGGAAAGCTATTTTGTATATCTTTTTTTACTGTGCTAACAATATTTGTCTTGGTATAGCTTCACAAGTCCCTACTATCATGCCAGTACCTACAAGAAGGCTTAAGCTGGAAAGATTGTACCATTACCAGAACAAAGCTTATGGGATCAAGTACATACCTGTGTTATACTCACCACTTCACTAGTTCACTAGCTATACTTACAAGTCCCTACTCTACATTGTCTAATACCTATACTCTGTGTCCACTTTCAGCAAGCATATGAGGTTGGTCCACCTGGTAGACACAGGCAACCAGGAAGACCAAGGGGGGCAAGGAGGTTGGAGGCTGATGAGATGCCAAGAGCTGTCAAGAAGCAGAGGATCTGTGGGAGGTACAAGTTACCTGTTGATCATAATGCTAGAGGGTGCCAAGGAGGACCAGTTGGAGGAAACACAAAAAACCAAGGGCACATAGGCCACCAAGGTCACCTAGACAACCAAGGATAAGAAACACTATCTACAAGAGGCCAAAGGTTTCAAGGGGCCAAGGCCAAGGAAGGCTGCTATGGGTACAGTAGGAGAACCTCAAGTTTGAAGAAGAAGTTGTTTGAATGTCCCTATTTTTTTGGTCTCTCATTTTGTATATGGAAAGACTGGATTGAATGTTTGTTCTCTCTTTTTTGTACACCTAGACAACTTTGTTTAGGAAAATTTGTTCTCTCTATTTTGTATATCTTGATTGAATGTGAAGCAACATGGGGTTCTCTCTACTTGTTTGTTCTCTATTTTTGTATGTTACATTCCTCTAATGTGAAATTTGTTGTATAGAATGTATACAATGTTTTTGTTACATTACCTGCTGATCATAATCCTATCTGTCTTTGTTCTCTCAAATTGTATAGAATGTTTTCAACTCTGTACATGAACTTGAAGTAATGTTCGGTTTGTTGCATTTATATAGTTCAACTTTGTATATGAACTTGAAAGTAAGGCAAATCTGGAATACATTCTTAAAACTAATCAAGAAACTTTGTTGCATTTACATGGATAATTAAGAAACTTTCTTGCATTTAAATGCATTCATGTCAGATAATTTGAGGTTTACATAGCCAAGTCTTTTTATACAACTTTTCTAAAGTTGTACTCACTACAATTTGAACAGATATTTTCGACTTAGACCGGTTGTCATCATGCTCACTAGCCTCATTCAACCATTGGAATGCATTGTTGCATTTTCGACATTGTAAGAATCGTTTTCCATAGTTGTGGCTCTTTTTTGACACCATGACAGCTCTCTTTCCTCCACAATTAGGTTTAGGGCAGGTGGCTTTCGCCCAAGTGCATTGTTGCTTCCAATGACCTAAGTCACTACACGTGAAACACCATCACTACGAATTTTTGATGATGAATTTTCGTGTTCGTCTTCGTAAATTGTAACATCCAGCCATTGAAAATCCAAGCAGATGGGGCACTTCAAAAAAATTCTTCCAGGATTTGCCTTCATATTTGACTTCGAGAGGTACAGAATCCCCTTACAGTTTGCAATCTTGCAAGCTAAGCTCAAATAGTAACATTCATCTGCAATATGGGTGTTCTTCGAACATATTTGACATTTCTTCTAAACAAACCATAACAGAAATTACATGAGAAAATCCCCAACCAATCTAACAATGGATGAGAGATAGAAAGAGAGTGGAAGAGAGACGGGAAAGACTTACCCTAATCTCTGTTGAATAGGCGGCCATGGGAGCTCGGTACAAGTTGTGCTGTGAGGATGTGGGGATTAGGGATAGGAACTTGTCTGATGTAAAGAGAAGAAGGGAGGGGTAGTTTAGGGATAGATTCATATGTTGTTAGTTTTTCACGTTTTTCGTCCAATGTGAAATAACTTATACATTTAGCAAATAATATGGGGTGCACCACATAAATAGGTCATCCAATTGGCGTATCACTCAAATTTTTTCAAATAAAAATGAAGTTGTCTGCGTCATTTGTGATGTGCTCCTGCGTCACTCGTCCTCATATAATAAAAAAACGTAAAGAATGACGTACCAATTGAAAAGATTCAATTTGTACGTAAACAATGACGTACCAAATTGGGAAGATTCAATTTGTCAACGAGAAGAGAGAAGTAAACTTCTTGGTCTTCTGAAATCATAATATCCCTATAAATAGCACAAGGTGGAGCTACTCCTTCCATCATCAAATCATCCCAAGTTCTACTCGTATCTATTGCTCAAGAAAATACTCATACAAAGAGAGAATTAATATGGCAGCTGTTGATATTCCTCTCCTCACTCGTTACAAGATGGGAAACTTCAATCTTTCTCACAGGTAAATATATCCAAATGTTTGCTTAATTTTTCGCCACGGAAAATTCTAAAACCATTCATTAATTTGTTCATAGAGGAGTATATATGCATACCAAACTACTATTGCAGAGGAAATTAAAATAAAAAATTATTCAGTAGATTAGTTTGTTGGTGTTAAATTCCTCCTCTTGATCGATCAACAGGATTGTGTTGGCTCCATTAACGAGGCAGAGATCCTATGGCAATGTTCCACAGCCTCATGCTATTCTGTACTACTCGCAGAGGACAACCAAAGGGGGACTGCTCATTGCCGAAGCCACTGGTGTCTCTGATACTGCACAGGGGTATGTATCATATATGATATAAACTTATTGTTGTAGCACAAATACGACACGACAATTATCGAACACGCTAGCTTACTCGGAACATGTTGCTAATATTGGTCAGTCAGTGGGTATAGTGCAGAGTATTTGGGTGGTGTCTGACACAATATGGTGCGGACACATCAATTTGGAAAAAATTAATAGGTTTCTTCAAATAATTATATGCATGTTTTTAGGTATCGCGACACTCCAGGTATTTGGACCAAAGAGCAAGTGGAGGCATGGAAGCCAATTGTGAAGGCAGTACATGACAAGGGTGGCGTCTTCTTTTGCCAGATTTGGCATTGTGGAAGAGTCTCCAACACCAGTAAGCTACCGACCTATGCATGCATGCAAATATATATATATATATATATATATATATATATATATATATATATATATATATATATATATATATATATATATATTCTCATTTTTATTCAACACATGCAAGCAAGCCTTCTAATATCTATATATAATCATCTTAATGTTGTTCGTTTCATAGGCTTCCAGCCTAATGGACAGGCTCCTGTCTCGAGTACCGACAGAGGCATTCCCCCTCAGACTCAGCACGACGGCACTGTTGCCGAGTACTCGGCTCCGCGGCGATTGCGGACGGAGGAGATCCCTCAAATAGTTGACGATTTCAGACTTGCTGCAAGAAATGCCATTGAGGCTGGTATGTTAATTGTTACAATTCTAGTTAGTTAATACTAAGTGGCAATGTTGTATATATAGTTAGCACAATTCATTCTGTTAAAAGGTCTTTGCCATCACTTAAAAGTGCTTGCTAGAGAATTCAAATCTGGGTTGATCTGATACATATTAAATTTTCGGTCACTGCACCAAAACTCTACCACAACAGAATGGGTTGTTAAGGATTAAATATTTGTACTATTTCAATATTTTATATTTATATGCAATATTGATGCATGCTAATGCTAATAGTATCTCTTGTTCCGTTCACAGGCTTCGACGGAGTTGAGATCCACGGCGCGCACGGCTACCTCCTCGAACAATTCATGAAAGACAGCGTGAACGACCGCACCGACGAGTACGGCGGCAGCCTAGCCAACCGATGCCGCTTCCCTCTCGAAGTAGCCTCCGCGGTCATCGACGAGATCGGAGCCGACCGCGTAGGCATCCGTCTCTCCCCATTCGCGGACTACATGGAGAGCTTCGACTCGGACCCGGAAGCCCTGGGACACTACATGGTCGAATCGCTCAACGGATTGGGAATCCTGTACGTGCACATGGTCGAGCCGAGGATGTCCATCGTCGACGGCCGAAGGCAGATCCCCCACCGGCTGTCGGGGATGAGGAAGGCCTTCAAGGGGACGTTCATTGCGGCCGGAGGCTACGACAGGGAGGAAGGGAACAAGGTGGTGGAGGAAGGCTACACGGATCTGGTTGCGTATGGTCGGCCCTTCTTGGCCAACCCTGACCTGCCGAAGAGGTTCGAGCTCAACGCACCGTTGAATAAGTACGACAGGCTCACATTCTACACCTCGGACCCAGTGGTTGGCTACACGGACTATCCATCTCTCGACTCCTCGGCATAGATATATAGTTCTAATCTTTCCAATCGGATATTCATGCATGTACTACTAAAATAAAGAAGAAGAAGAAGAAGAAGAAACACAGCATTACAAATTAAACCAGCTTAGTATTATTTATGAAGTCTTGTAATTTATAACGGCTCAAGATTCGCTCCGTATAAAACTATTTTTGTCATGATCATTTCATGTACTCATTCCTTGAGTCTTGGCTCGTAACTTTGTAATGATTAACAGTTGTTGTTCCAACACTTTATATTTATCTTCGATTGTTATTCCAGACTCCTTTCAGTATCATCTTCAATTGTTATTCATGTTGCACATAGTTGTCTTCAATTGTTATTTATTTTTCACTTAGTCGTAATTAACCGGTTAATTAAATATATTTTTATCTATTTTAAATTATATGTAAACATATCTTGTAATCATTTTTAACTATGGAGAATTCTTAAAGGATCAACCAATTAAGAGCATATTTCACATTGGAAGAGATTTCAAGTAATACATTTTAACATTAATTAAATTTTTTCGCAGTTGAAGGCTTCAATGGACACTTGGCCGTACTTGAAAATTGTTAGAAAACTAAGAGCATCCACAGTGGATACACTCCAAACACATACTCCAAATTATTAAAAATTGTATAAATTATTAGTTTTGGAGTGTCTCTTTGATATTGGCACACAATGTTACACCCCAAACAAAAAAAAAAAAACAAAAAACAAAAATAAAAAAAAATAAAAAAAACATCCTTCATCTTTTTTCTTCGTATTTTTCTTTCTTGTTTGGTAAGATTTTTTCCTTTTTTCTCTCTTTATTTTTCTTCCCTGTTTGGTAAAAACGATTAATTTGGTGGACCCAAAAATTAATATAGCAAAGCTAGGACACGCTCCAAATATGAAGTAGTTTTTCAGTAATTTTCAAGTATAGACAAGTGTCCATTGCAGCCTTCAAGTATTAGAGCATCCACAATGGCAACACTCCAAACCATACTCCAAATCACTTCAAACCATACTCCAATAATTAATTTTGGAGTATTCCCTTCATGTTGATACACAATGGTATAGCCTAAATAAACACTCCAAATTGACAAGTGGCAACACTCCATTTGTTTTCCTCTTTATTTTTTTTGATAATTGACAAGTGGCAACACTCCCAAAAAAAAGAATAAAAGAGAAAAGTAAATATGGTGGGCCCGCAAGTAATATAGCTCAACTAGTGGACTCTCCAAATTTGGAGAGTCTCTTAGCTTTCTACCATTTTTCAAGTGTGCACAAGAGTCCATTGGAGCCATCAAGTGCTACAAAATTTGGCTAAAGACCAAATATAGCACTTGAAATTAGTCCCACTGTGGATGCTCTTACAAAATTTAACTAAAGTTAAAATGTAGCACTTGAAATCTCTCCTACTGTGGATGCTCTAAGACACTCCAGATTTATAGTGTGTCCTATCTCCGCTATATTAATTTCTGGGTCTACCAAATTAACCGTTCTTACCAAATAGTAAAGGAAAATAAAGAGAAAAATAGGGAGAACGTACATTTTTTACCAAACAAAAAAGAAAAATAAAGAGAAAAAAGATGAAGGATATTAATTTGGAGTATTTGTTTGGAATGTACAATTGTGTGCCAATATCAAAGAGGCACTCCAAAAGTAATAATTAACACAATTTTTAATAGTTTGGAATATGTGTTTGGAGTGTATCCAACGTGGATGCTCTAAGATATTGTAGCTCCATCTCTCTCAGCTTTTTCATCTCTTAGTTAGTAATTGATTACAACACATTATCAGCACATAGTTCTACCATACGATAGATCACGATCGTCGATCATCCTCGAACAATACTAGACGTTATCAGCACGTAGTTCTACCACACAAAAGATCACGATCGGGCGATCATCCTATAACAATATAGTAAGTATGATCTACAAAATTATGATATAATCTTTTATGTTTTCTTCTTCTTAACGTATGAAGAGGGGTTTTTTCCCCTCTAAATTACAGATCATTTTATCTATCAGCCAAAAATAGTTTTCATGAAAGATCTTCTGATTTATCAGCCAAAAATGAATTTCATTTAAGATCTTATGATCTATCAATCTCTCAGCAAAAATGACTTCTATCAGCCGACAATGGCTTCTATTTAATTAGATATAAGATTTATTAGCCAACAATAATGGCTTCCAATATTCTTTAGATTTTTCTACATGAAATATCCAACAATGACTCGGCCAGACGCTCGTCCTTCGCCATCAATAACGTCATAGACACTATAAACTTTCGCCTAGTCCCAATGTACGCGAAGTTAACGATGAACATAGTATCGCCTAAAGCAATAACCAAATTTGACTAAGTCGTCCAATGAATGGAACCAACTCCGACGAATGGAGAAGTTCCCTGAAATGGAGCAGCTCCATTGAATGGAGCAACTCCGTAGAATGGAACAACCCCATGGCCAGAAGTTCGCCAGAAGTAACCTTTACGTTAAATGTCCAACTCCACAGAACCTAGCCCTGCATTTGCTACCGGTCAATCCTAATTAAAACTTCGATCAAGAAAAGAGTTACTTGGATGATTCGGGGTGTTAGGATCATTATATTTAAAACCCTAAAAAGTATTTTACTTTCATACTACATTTTTTTGCATGCATATTGTTGGCGGCAATATATAAGAAGTTCAGATTATAGAGACCTCAAATGTATATGTTTGAATTTTATTCATAGTAATTCAATAAATATAGTACAAAATAAAAAATATGGTACAAATAATAACTAGATATAGTCCGTCAGTTGTGACCTAGTGGTAGCAACGGAGCTTCTGAGCTGAAAGCGCAGATTCGGCTCCCTCCTTTACATTTGCCAAGTCGGAGAAAATGACACACACATATATATATATATATATATACTCTCTCTCTACACCTATATATATATATATATATATATATATATATATATACTCTCTCTCTCTCTCTCTCTCTCTCTCTCTATATATATATATATATATATATATAATAGGAAAACTTAGATGGTGAAACTTTTAAATTCCGAAAATACCCTTACATACTTATACTAATTAAAAATAGTTCATTAATTTTAATAATGACAACTTAGTAATTAGGAAGACTACCCTTTGGTCTTCCTAAAGAGTCTTTATAAACTAATTAAAGAAATATTAAAATACGTGCAAGACACGTGTACATATGCTAGTATATATAGAGAGAGAAGCACAAGTCAAGTTACACAATTGAACAGTTAAAATGTGCAAGTATTTGCTATTCGTAACTTCTGTATCTCTTATCCTTCAATAGAGAGATGTTTCAATCATTTATAAATCTTTTTGACTTAATGAATAGAATTCCTGTTGATCTAACAGGATTGTTTTTCCCACCATTCATTCCCTCAAAAGTAAATTTATATTATTATACATGAACCATATATTCACAAAATATTAAATTAATACCAAATATAGTAATATAAAGGTTGCTTTCCCAACCATTCATTCCCTCAAAAAAAGTGATATTATTGTACATGAATCTTATATTCCCACGAATATCAAATCACCACAAACTAATATAAATCCTTTTCCATTTGATATATATCCGGAAATTTAATTTAGAAATATAAACTTTTCGATAATACTTCAACTTTGGTACCAAACACAATCCTAGGAATATAGGATTTCCTACTGTATATTTCGCAGACCAAATGCAACTATATATATAGATAGCAAGGTGGAGCTACTTCTTCCATTCATCATTCACTCATTCCGAAGTTTTATTCATCTAACAATTACTCGAGAATAGAGTGACATATTGATACAAGGAGAGAATATGGCAGCTGAAATTCCTCTCCTTACACCACACAAGATGGGAAGATTCAATCTTTCTCACAGGTGATATATATATATATATATATATATATATATATATATATATATATATATATATATATATATATGAGAATATTTCAATATTATTTTCTTAAGACTCTCCCTGAAGAAAAAAAATATATCGTTTAATTTTTTTAGGCATTCATTTGGTTTTATGGGTTTATACAAGTCTTCTTTTGCAACCTTTGTTCATAGGAATAAGCTTTAATTCATGTGACTGAAACATGAGTTATTGCAAAAGAAAAATAAAAGATTATGGAAGAAAATAATCCTCGCACTTATTATTAATGATTCCATGCAGCAAGAAGTGCATTGTTTAGTAGATTAAATTTTAGTTTGTTGGTGACAAATTAATTAATCTTCTCTTGCTTTCTCCTCTTGATCGATCATCAATCAGGATTGTGTTGGCTCCATTAACAAGACAAAGATCCTATGGCAATGTTCCACAGCCTCATGCTATTCTGTACTACTCGCAGAGGACAACCAAAGGAGGACTGCTCATTGCTGAAGCGACTGGTGTCTCTGATACTGCACAGGGGTATGTACATATGATTACTGTTATAATTAACATTTTAGATGATGTATGTTCGAGTCACATAAACATTTTCTTCATATATAGGGGTACGACTGTGTATATTTTGACCCTCCCTAGATCCTAGATAAACAAGAGCCTCGAGACATCGGGACACACAGAAATGGATGGTTTATCCACTTTAGCGGGTGTGTGGTAGAGTGCTGTTTAGAGTGACTCTTGCATCCGGAAGAAATAGCCTCTTTGGTCAACTTGCAAGTTGACCCTCTCTCTAGGTCATGCATATGCGTGAGCCTCGTACGTGCCACTGTGGCGTTCTTGTAATAATCAATGTAAATGGTGTAGAATGACATCTTATATAAATCTATCACAGAATGTGTGACGGACATGTTTATTTTGATGTCTACTAGTGTATATTTAGAATATTTATGTCGTGTCTACTATGTGTTCGACACGACAGGGACATGTCATTGATTTTAGAAGCATCTTACTAGCATTTCTTATTGAGCTTTGCTATGCCTACAACCAAATGCTTATAATTCTCTTACAACCGCCACGTGTCGGACTTCGATTAGAGGAAGGGGGGAGTGGTGGGGTCGGATGGAGTCCATATAGCAGGGGATGAGAGGGGGAGGTGGGGCCTGATGGGACCCATGTGTAAGCGTTGGGGGGAGAGATGTTGTAAAAAGGTTGTAAACATTTATGTCAATGAATTTAATAGTTTTCCTCTTATATATTTTGTTTCTTGAAATAGATATCCTGAGACTCCAGGAATTTGGACAAAAGAGCAGGTAGAGGCATGGAAGCCAATCGTGAAAGCAGTGCACGACAAGGGTGGAGTGTTTTTCTGCCAGATTTGGCATGTTGGAAGAGTCTCCAACACCAGTAAGTAAGCTAAGAATGCCAAATAACTGAACAGAAGCGTTTTAGTAGTCTATTAGATTGCATTAGTTGATTAATGCTGCAGCAAATTAAACCTATATCATCGATCTCGATCGATTTGTTCGATAGGTTTCCAGCCCAATGGTCAAGCTCCCGTCTCGAGTACCGACAGAGGCGTTCCTCCTCAGCCTCAATTCGATGACAACATCGTCGAGTTCTCACCTCCCCGGCCATTGCGGACGGAGGAGATCCCCCGAATAGTGGAGGATTTCAGGCTTGCAGCAAGAAATGCCATTGAGGCTGGTACGTCACTCCGTCTGTTGAACATCCTGTTGCATTTTTGGAGTATGTGTCGTATCCAATGCTGCACATGGACATCCTATGGATTCCGAACGTGATGTGTATGTCAACATCGACATGACATCTATTTTGGAGTATCTATTTCGGAGTGTTGGTGTTTCCTAAGTTTCTAACACTAAACTTCTGTGCAAGAATTTATAAGAATGAGCACATATATATATATTTCTAACCATGTTAGATTCACAGGCTTTGACGGAGTTGAGATCCACGGCGCACACGGTTACCTCCTCGAACAATTCATGAAAGACAGCGTGAACGACCGCACCGACGAGTACGGCGGCAGCCTGGCCAACCGCTGCCGCCTCCCCCTCGAAGTGGTCTCCGCGGTCGTCGACGAGATCGGGGCCGACCGTGTAGGCATCCGTCTCTCCCCCTTCGCGGACTACATGGAGAGCTACGACTCGGACCCGGAAGCCCTCGGGCACTACATGGTCGAATCGCTCAACGGGTTGGGAATCCTGTACGTGCACATGGTCGAGCCGAGGATGGGCGTGGACGTGAACAGTCGGAGGAAGATCCCTCCCCGGCTGCTGGCGATGAGGAAGGCCTTCAAGGGGACGTTCATCGCGGCCGGACGCTACGACAGGGAGGAAGGGAACAAGGTGGTGGAGGAAGGCTACACGGATCTGGTTGCGTATGGTCGGTCCTTCTTGGCCAACCCTGACCTACCGAAGAGGTTCGAGCTCAATGCACCCTTGAATAAGTACGACAGGTTCACATTCTACACTCCGGACCCGGTGGTTGGCTACACGGACTATCCGTTTCTCGACTCAGAGTGATTGATTGTGATATTGTGACGAGGAAGAAAATTATATTAGAAATGGTTGTAGGTAGAAATAAAAATGTCCTCGTTATTGAAAGTAATTTTCAGCTTTACAGGCTATACAGTCTTCGTGTATCTTGTTCCTAAGACCATCTCTAAAACACCAATTTGAAGATATTTACTTCCCAATCCATTCTCAATTTAAGAAAACTTTTGAGAAAGGAAGAGATCTAGTCCAATTTGATGATACACTCTTTACATATATTTGTCCTATATTTTTAGTTTACAAATAATTATATCATTAAAAAGATTAATATAATAATTATAATCAATATAATAACTATAATAATACTATTATACTATTATATAGATTATTTTATATCTGCCACTATTTAGGAAGAACAAAATATTGTTCACGTAATTACCTAGTAGTCCCTATTAACTTTAATAAATAATTTTAATTAATAAACATATACAAGGGTATAATTAAAAAAGTTGCACAGTAAAACTGAATTTATCTTATTATATAATAGTATACATTATTTAGATGTTAAAAAAATGTTTATGGGTCAGGTGCTGTGGATTAACTCCTAACCCAAGCCCAACACGATTGGCTAGTCTAGTCAGGGACATAATCAGTAATAGAGAAGAAGTGGAAATAGAAATAGACCCTAGAAATATAGCACAAAACGAAGCCTTTATGTATATGTATATTGATTGCATCATAGTATGATATTGCAGAGCACTACACTTGAGAGAGCCTACCATGACTTTCCAGTCTGGATTTCACAATGTTTTTTGCACAAGAATCATGGTCCTTCACCATAACAAAGCAAAACCACCACCAGAACTCAAGATGGGTGAGGTGCTACAATCTAATAGAGCACTTAAAGCTGAACACTGAGAAAACCAATGCATGTCCTAAACACGAAATGTAGTGAAGATGATACATTTAACAAACCCTCGCCCTTCTAATATTTAAATTAAAAAGCTTCCCTCGTCAGAGAAGAAATCCACTCGAGTATCCCGTCATCCATGCTTCTAGAATGCACCATTGACGTCAGGGAGGAAGGTCAGATCCTCAGGCTCTGCTACATGATCTGGACAAACAAAACCAGCGAGGTCAGCCCCGAATAGCAAGTACCACAAGGGAGCACAAAAGAGTGAGATAAAACCCAGGCATAAAATAATAATAATAATAATAATAATAGGCTTTCGGTCGTAACCTCGATCCACAGCCTGTCCTAGCACGATAGACCAACCCAACAACCAAACAAGGACATGGGTTGGACCACGCACCATGACAGTCCATGTCCCTCGGCTACTAACAGAAGGCTCAAGCACAGTCAAGTCGTTTTTCCAAGCGGCCATTCAATCCTGCGACTTTCTATATTTGGCGGAGTTATCCCCGATATACTGATTAAAAGGAATCCTCAGATCGTGTCAACCCAGCAGGGCTAGCCAAACCATAAGACATATAACACATTGATTATGCACCAGTCCTCCGGAGGGCTACCGCGCTAAAACATTTAACACATAGCTCGTAGGAGTCGGATATAGCTATCCGCTATAGGCGAATGAAACCATATCCGTAGCGGCCAACCCGACATGTCAGGACTGGACCTGGGGTGGCTAGTATGGCACGATCTCGGAATTTTTCCCACCCAATGCATCTACTAAGTTAGTTGCCTAGTTAATCTCTAGTTTGCCCTCAGAGTTCACATGTCGTTGTAGAAGCATGGAATTTCACAACCAGAAAGCCCATGCGCCAGACTACATGCGCCAGAGCTCGGACAAAGTACTTCACAGCAAAAACAACAAGTATAGACATTGAAAGAGGACTTTTTATTTAACATATAAAAGTCTATTACATGTCTAAGAAAAGATTGTACAAAGGAGAGTTTCTACAAAGAAAAGATCCTAAGTCTACAGCCAGCAATCACCATGCGCCCTCAAGCAGGCGCAGCAATCACCATGCGCCCTCAGTCAGGCGCATCCCACCATGCGCCCTCAGCAAGGCGCATCCTTTTCAGCAGCTCAGTTATGTGCATCCCAGTTATGTGCATCCCTTCAGCAGCCCAGTTATGTGCCGCTCTTCCAGCCAGGCTCACCGCCGTCAAAATGCTCCGACTAATGAAGCATTTATTGAGCAGAACGAGGGTGGCAATCAACCCTCTAGCCGAGGAAGAGAAGAGCACCGCAAGCCAACCTGTGGCCAGGGGAGGCTTCGAAAGAGCCCCCAAATGCGAAGGAATATCGTAATCGAAACTGCGGCTAAAGGAGCAGCTTTCAAACCCACCAGAGTGGGCAACACCACTTTGAAGGAAGAGAGAGCCCCCAAAGCCGCAGCACCGCAATTCCGATCTACGGCTCTTCCTGCACAAACGAAGACGAGGCCTGAGCATCCCTATCTTTGGATGCAACAGGCACCTTCCGCCTGCCTCGGAAGCCCTCAACTCTGACTTTTGGATGTAACAGTCACCTCCAAGTGCATCAATGAAGACATGGCGTCGCATCTTCACCCTCGGGAGCACTTCGTCAACAGAATGCACTCGAGTACCCAAGTTCATGTCGGAAGTACGTGAGAGAACGAGAAGCAAACCCTCTCTCCATGCCACTATTTATAGGCGGGGTAAATCAAGCCCATGCGCCAAGTGGATGGCTCTCCGAATTTCGTACAATGAATTTGCATTTAATGGATGAACCAGGTGCTTCGAATCTAGCCAAGTCAAAACGGCTATTTAAAGCACTTGAAGATTGTAACAGTCGTACCATTAAAGACGTGTCACGAAGCGGATGTGCCGGCCAGCCCGCGCATCACACATACGCGCCCTTCAGCATCAAGCGCATCAAGCACATCAGCACAAATGAGCCCTTCAGTATCGAGCGCATCACAAAGGATGCGCCCCCACGCGTCCCCATACGCCTAGTGGAACGCCAATCGACGCGTCCACTCAGTTGTCCATCGAATGTCAGAAACATTAAATGCTGAACTGACAGAGTTGGCAGCACACTTCCCAAAGTGTGAGCAGTTGACAGCTTTTTCAGAAGACGAAGCGTCGGCAACGTCAGCATCATCATTACTTTACTTCGACGGCTACTGCCACGTGGCCACCCAACCATCCGCATGCGCCTCAAAAGCCATGCGCCTCAGACTTTTCACTGATCCCTAAAGACAGAAGAAAAGTCTCCATTTGAAGCTCTGCATGTGCCTTAAAAGCCATGCGCCTCAGACTTTTTACTGATCCTTAAAGATAGAAGGAAAGTCTCCATTTTTAGCTCGGCATGCGCCTCAAAAGCCATGCGCCCCAGACTGCTCTCTGATCCCGAAAGACAGGAGTAAAGTCACTACTGAAGCCTCGTATGCGCCTCAAAAGCCATGCACCCAGAATGGTTCGTGACTCCTAAAGGTTACGAGCCAGAGTCTCCTTATGCGCCCAATCCTAGGCGCATCCTACCAGATCAACCCCCCCATCAAATCCGAGATCTCCGAGCCATGAGTCGACGACACGTGTCCTTTGACTCAACTCACCCAAGATTTCAGCAACAGAAAGATCCTCTTCTCTGCTACGTGCCGGCTCACAACAGCAACATGAAGAAGTCAACCCCTCGATCAGGGCGCATCGTCCATGCGCCTCCATCAGCAATCACCACGTGGCGTCCCCGTATATAGGCGCATCCTACATGCGCGCATGAGCAGCCAGCCTGCAAAGTTATAAATAGAGGGATCATTTCCTTCTCACCCACTCACAGAATACACAACGAACACACCAAAAAACCAACGGACCACCAGAGAGGCAGATACAGACACTTAACGTCTTTCTCCTCTCAGCAAGCTCCAGCACCCAGAGCAATCCAAACCTTCAGAGAACCGATAACCGTCGTCAGATCGTCAACGGAGTCAACGCATTACCACTCACTCCATCGGCACAAGGGACCCAGATAAACAAAAGTGTACTCCTAGGACTACATCTAAGTCCTATATTATAACACTGTTCTGTTTGTATTAAAATTTGCAATAAAAGAATTTTAATGGCAAACAAGCTGGCGACTCTGCTGGGAAACTCTTTCTCCTCCGTCGAGAAAGCTGTGTCGCAATTCGACGACGTGAAGGTGGGCTCCTCCCACAAGACGCTGGTCGTACGCCTCAATCAACAGGTGTATGAGGAGTTCATCTCTGAAGGAAGTGCGAGTCCTTCGAAGCGGCTGTCCAAGCCGAAGAAGACCCGCCAAGTCTGGGTGCGCAAGGTCGACGCCTCGGGCACCACCACCGAAGGGGATGCGCCGATCCAGCCTTTCCTTCCTGCTGACGTCCTCAGCAACCAAGATGCGCCCACCGGTGCAGCGCATCTCTCGGAGAAACGTGCGGCAAACCACATTCCCCAGCCATCTTCCTCTCAGGCGAGGAAGATGCGTCGACGGAGCAGGGGCGCAGCCAATGCCCCGCGCATCATCTCTGATGCGCCTCTGAAGGTCTCTGTCTTTGACAGACTCACTCGCTGTAATAGCGAGGAGAATTTGGATTCTGAGTACTATGCGCCCCAACGGACTGGTACGAAGAAATCTAAGGCAGCACGGGCCATGCGCCCCAAACGTGCTATGCCAGCAGCAAGCCAGAAGCATGTGCTCACAATCATGCGCGCTGCTGATGGCAAGCTGTACAAGGTCGACTCGAGTGCTGCGGCACCAGAAATGAGCCGACCTTCAAAGTCCTTGTCTCACTTGGGCGCATCTATCGCGTGCACAACCAAGTCGAGTAAGGCAAATCCAGTAGTCTTGAACTCCCGCGCCTCCTCTGGTTGTGCGTTTGAGGTCCGTTCAAGTCACTTCAAATGTTGTGGTTCCTCCACTACTGATCGGGATGCCTGTTTGGTGTTAGATCAGGGGACGCAGCACTCACTTGACCACCCCGACGCTTGGCCTTGCCATGCGCCTGAAGGGGGTGTGAAGGTGGCACTCTCCTCCAACGATCTGCGTAACATGATTACTCACAAGTGCCGATCAGGAGAGTCGACTGACAGGCACGATGCGCCCCTCACAGGGCACACTTGTGCTGTCGTCACTATCAACTGCTGTTGCAAGACGACAGTTCCACCAAGGCAGTCAGTGTTCCAGTGGCTGCAATCATCGACACCCCTCCGACGTCGCCTCGGGACGAAGGTGTCAACAAAAAAGGAGCCAAGGGTTGCTTCATGTAACATGATCTCCAACTCCTCGTCGGTCCGAAAGGCGACTGGCAATTCCTCTTCCTCGTCCAAGAGCCAGCCGAGGAAGACCAAGGCAGCTGTCTCGTCCTCCGGAGTGTTCGAAGGCACTCGGGAGAGAAAGAAGATATTGGAGGAAGCTGGGGGTAGTCAGACCCTTGTCGAGCCTCCTTCCGAAGACGAGTGTGTCCAAAGTACACCTGGGGCGCATCCTCGAGGCGAAGTCAGCCTCCCAGAAGCCCCGGAAGACAAAGATATCCCCCAGAACATGGCTGGGGGTAGTCTACCATATATGGACTCGAGTTCCGGAGACGAAGAAGCCCTTCAAGACAAATTTGAGGGTAATCAGGCCCTTGCAGATGTGTCCGTCGAGAATGATCTCCAGAACATGGCTGCGGGTGGCCAAGATGAAGCTCCAGGAGAGGCAACTCCCCTACAAGAGAGTGAGGCCGAGAGTGAAGCCTTGACCCATCCATCCACTCCCGGCCACGTCATGACAGTAAATGTGACTGGGGCAGATATCGAGTCTGATGCGCCGCCAACAAACCTCGTCCAGCGCATAGATACCCTGGAGGGAGGACTCAAAACCCTCTCTGCCTCCATGCAAACACTGACTCAAGCAGTGTTTGAGATACGGTCAGCTTTGGCCAGGACACCTTCTACCGATCCCGACCTAGGGGCCAATGGAGAATCGAGTGTACCCCTTCAACGGGTATCCTCGGACACAGATCGCCGAGAAGTACCTCGGACGTTGGAGCCCTCAAATGCTCAACATCAGGTGGTACCACCTTCCCCGACTCCCAGCTCCACGGAAGACGTGGTCGAGATGATCAGGGACTTGCGCTCGCGCTTTGAGTCCAAGACGAGACAAGAGGAGTGCCAAAAGATGGGCATCCCCCAGCCTTATCCCCTCGAGTGGAACAAGGTGGTTTATCCTCCAAAGTGACGCCCTACGACGGGAAGGACTCTCCGCGTCGCTACCTGACGTACTTCCAGTCTCAGACGGGGCATCTTCCAAAGGAGGACGCGCTACTCACCAGCATATTTATTGGGGCACTGAAAGGAGTGGCGTACGACTGGTGCTGCAGCCTCCCCGACAATTCAATATCTTCCTTCGATGACCTGACGCGCCTCTTTCTCGACCGTTTCTACGACGGCGGGAAGGACATGACAATGGCATCCCTTATAGAGATACGCCAGAAGGAGAAGGAAACGGTTCGAGTGTTCATCGAATGCTTTCGACAGGCCTGCTTCAGACTGCCCTCGGGCATGCCAAAACACGCACTCCTCTTCTCCTGCAGCATGAACATGCTGCCTGCAGTCAAACTCTGGCTCAACTCCACTCCTCCTCCCGATTGGAGTTCCTTGATTATTGAAGCCGAAGCCGCCGAAAAGAAGGCGGCCAATGCACGTCTTCTGGGAGTCAGCTTCCTCGCCTTCGAGGACAAGGGGAAACGGCCTGCAGCCAGCAACCCCGGACGAGAGACAAAGGGGAAACATGCATTGACTGTCAATGCCTCAAAAGATGCGTCAGCACCTACTCAGAAGCCTCCACTCGCACCAAGGCCAAAGGAGGTTTATTTGTTCAACGATGAAGACACCCTGCAACTCTTTGAGATACTGAAGCAGGGTGACAAGATCAAGCTGTCGGACCCAAAGCAGCCCGATGAGGTTGGGAAAGTGGACAACCCGAGGTACTGTCACTACTATCGGTTTGTCGGACACCCAACCAAGGACTGCTATGTCCTCAAGAATTACATCCAGCGCATGATCAATGCGGATGTAATCTTCGTCGACTACGAGGAGAAGACGGTATCGGCCAACGTGGTGTCACTCCAGTTCGACACCCTGCCACCAACTACAACACAAGATGGCGTCGTCCCCATCCCTAAGGCGACAATGGAGGTGGTTAACTTACCACCTACCCGTGACAACGTGAGTGGACTCATCCCACTCACCACATCTCGAGGAGAGGTCCTATGGGTTCACCCCGACCTCGTCTCCGAGGTGACTCAACCGGAGGTAGGCCCTACCTCCAAATCCAAAGGCAGAAAGATCAAGTCTTGCCGCACGGTCTCTTCTTCAACGGAAGAGGTACTTCCTGTGCAGACGCATTCACATCAGAACGTCCAACCCGACGAAGCTGCCGTCGAGGTGGTGCCTCCTTGCACCATCCCTGCTGCCCCAGAAGAGGGTCCATCTAAGCCCTTAGCAGCCAACAAGCAGAAGCATGTGGAGGCTCGTTTCAACAGACCTCTACGAAAGGAGAATGCTTCGGGGCTAGCTAAGCCCCACAACTTCGACATACTGGCACAACTGGCCAGTACTCCTGTCCGCCTATCCTTGTTCGAGCTCCTGCGTCTTTCCAAAGACTCCCGAGAAGCTCTCTGTGAAGCTCTGAAGGATGCTGAATCCTTTCTCAGTCAGGTCAAGCCGCCGAAAGATCTTCCAACTACATATGCGCACTGTCATTGTGCGGATGAAGTTATCCCGAACATAACTTTCACCCAACAAGACATGCTGCTCAAGCACAACTGACATAACCGGCCGCTGTATTATACAGGGTATATCGGTTCAGTCAAGGTGAAGCGGATTCAGATCGATCTGGGGTCTTCCCTCAGCATCATCCCGAAGACGCTGCTCTCAATACTGGGGATCCTAATGTACCGGCTGGCGCCCTCCAACACGACAATCAGTGGCTTCAACGCCAGTAAAAGCGAGCTGCTGGGCAAAATTCGGCTGAAGTGTCACATCGGTAACCTCAGAACTGAGGTGACCTGCTACGTTGTGGATGCCGATGTCAACTACAACATCCTGCTCGGTCGACCATGGCTGCATGAATACATGGTGGTGCCATCTACGCTCCACCAATATATGAAATATGTGTCCACCAACGACGTCATCCGTACGGAGTTCGCGGACATCGATCCTTTCAAAGGGATTGAAGCCTACTTCACCGATGCCGACTTATACAAGTCACCTGACGAGGAGGAGGCCAATGATGCTGACGACGAAGCAGAAACGGTAGCAGAGCCGGACATAGAGCCCGAGGTCACTCCCGACGCTCCCTTGAAGATCCGACTCAAAGGCAAACCGCCTCAGAAGTTGCCTCCCATGAGCATTAAGCTACCCGGGAAAGCACCAGCTGCTCCTGAAGCTCCCCTGAAGATACGGCTCAAGGAAAAGCCGCCTCAAACATCGGCTCCCCTCGTGGCAAAACTACAGGGGAAGACGCCAGTCACTGGAGGCACAGCGGAGGCACCTCTGAAGGTGCATCTTAAAGGCAGGCCGCCGCCATCCCAGCCGCCGGAGAAAGCCCACATAGTCCTCTCGGACTTCAAGACCAACACTGTGGTGGACTCTCCCGATCCTACTCCAGTGCTTACAGATGAAGTGCTGGGGGACTATATCTCGGCTGATGTAGATGCCCCCTCTCTGGACAATGTAATCCCGCGGGATAAAATTTCGTATTTCATCAATAATAGAGTATCTTTTAATTATTCTTGTCTTCCACATTGGAATGCAATATATACATTAGATAACGCTCTACGGTCGTTGCAAACACAAATAACGACCGTCCATCATGTAAATCGAGTAGTTCCGTCTCAAGGATCTGTTACATAGTCCCGCCACGAAGTCGAGACGAAGGATCCATCATCTTCGGCAAAGTCGAGCGTCATCAAGACTTCCCGCCACTTGAGCCAGAACCAGATGCCGGCAGAATGCAACTCTACCGGTATACGGACAAGGCAAAGTATCTCATCCAGAAGATGGGTTACGACCTAAAAAACAACAAAGGCCTGAACTACGACAAAGGTCGACGTCTCCCTCTCCGGCTTTCGACTCCTAAAGGAAAGCCGCAGGACTACTACAACCGGACTCGACGGGGGGTAGGCTATGTCACGCCACCATCAACTCCAGAGAGTTCAGACGCAGAAGAAGTAGAACATTCTCACTCGTCTGAAGCGTCAACATAGGACTCTGATACCAGTATCGGCTCAGTCTTCAAGAGAGTGCTGTCAGCCAACATGACGTCTGCACCATCTCAAGAGGAAGAAGGCGAAGACCAAGCGCCAAAATTCTTTGAAGAAGAACCCTGGGCTCAGCGCCTAGAAGAACAATGGGAGTCTCGTTTTGAGTTACGTGAACCTCCTACCGAAGACGAAGTCGAGCAGATCGACCTTGGGGATGGATCTTCTCCCAAACCCATCTTCGTCAGCAAAAGCCTGAAAGGAGAAGACCGAGAATCTTTAATCCAGCTGGCTAAAGAGTATATCGACGTCTTCGCTTGGAACTACGAAGATATGCCGGGACTTGACCCCCAGATCGTGATGCATAGGCTGAACATCTTACCTGATGCCAAGCCTATCAAACAATAACAGCGATGCTTTCGTCCGGATATCATGAACGCTATTAATCAGAAGGTGGACAAACTCTTGACCAGCGGCTTCATCCGTGAAGAACAACTCCCAGATTGGGTAGCCAACGTCATCCCCGTCACCAAAAAGAATGGGAAGATACGGGTTTGTATCGACTTCAGGGATCTCAACTCTGCTTGCCCGAAGGATGAATTTCTGCTTCCAATCACCGACGTGATGATCGACAACACATGTGGCTTCGAACGCATGTCTTTCATGAACGGATATTCGGACTACAACCAGATCAAGATGTTCACCGATGACGCAAAACACACGTTATTTAGGACTCTAAAGGGCATTTTCTGTTACACAGTAATGCCCTTCGGCTTGAAGAACGCCGGTGCGACACACCAACGAGCTATGAGCACCATTTTTCGTCAGCACCTTCGCAAGACAGTCGAATGCTATGTTGACAACATCGCAGTCAAGAGCCGTCTCAAAGGAGATCACCTGCAAGACCTCAAGACAGTCTTCGATCTCATACGGGCGCATCAACTCAAGATGAACCCCGTTAAATTCTTTCTGGGGGTTTCTAGCGGAAAGTTCTTGGGCTTCATCATCACGGCGAAAGGCATTCATGTCGATCCCGAGAAGACCAAAGCCATCCTTGATATGGACCCTCCGAAGAACCTTCGAGAACTTCGAGGCCTACAGGGACGTCTGGCATACATCCGAAGGTTCATAGCAAACCTCTCCGGCAAATGTCAACCCTTCATCCAGCTCATGAAGAAGGGAGTCTCTTACGTCTGGACAGAGGAATGCCAAAAGGCTTTCGACGACATCAAAGCCTACTTGACGAGCCTACCAGTCCTGGTGGCACCCATCGCCGGTAAACCGTTTCTCCTTTACGTCCGTGCCATGGATCATTCCCTCGGTGCTCTGCTAGCTCAGAACAGCGATACAGGCTATGAGCAAGCAATCTACTACCTCAGTCGAACACTCATCGGGGCCGAACACCGGTACAACCCCGTTGAAAAGGAGTGCTTGGCTTTGGTATTTGCCATCCAGAAGACTCGCCATTATGTCTCGGGCCAGACAATTCATGTCATTTCCCGAGTCAATCCGCTCAGAGTCCTCATGACGAAGCCAGGGTCATTGAACTCCCGGCTGGCCACATGGGCGATCTTGCTAACACCGTACAACATGGTATTTGTTCCGCAAAAAGCTGTTAAGGGTCAAGCTCTGGCTGACTTTTTAGCTGCATACCCCATCCCAGAGTCCTCAAAACTCTATGAAGACATCCCGGATGAGGTCCAAGAATCAAATGTCACCGAAGAAAGCTCCGTCTGGCGGATGTTTTTCGATGGCGCTTCAAGAACGGGCCCCAAAGGCCAAATCGTCACAGGAGTGGGGATGGTATTGGTCTCCCCCGATCAGCTGGTCATCCAGTGCGCTTACTCCCTTTCGAAGCCGTGCTCCAACAATGTTGCCGAGTACAACGCGCTCATTATGGGACTCCAGCTGGCGCAACAGCTGGGGATAAATCATCTGGAAGCCTACGGCGACTCAAAACTCGTCGTAAACCAGATCAGAGGGCAATACGAAGTTCGCCATGAAGATCTGATCCCTTACCACGAAGTTGCATTGAAGATCATTTCAACCTTCACTGGGTTTTTCATCGAACATGTACTCAACACTATGTCACCGTCGTCGGGAGAGACTTGGTCTGTCCTAAAAACAACCTATGCTCACACATGGCCTACGCCATGCCGACAAATACTGGTGTTAATGTCCGAGATTGGAGTTTCCTGTTCATCGACTTTGCTGTCTACGGAATTCTCCCAGAAGACCCGAAAGAAGCCGTCTCAGTCCGGAGACGCTCTCTTCGATTCTAGTACGATACAGCTGTTTGCAAAAACAAAAATATGAAACTTTATTGATACAAACTTTGTAAAAGATTACAATTTGAATTCTGGGAATGGTACAACTTTAGGAATCCAATCTAGATGACGATTGCTTTATCCCTTGGACGATGTGAACTTTGAAGACGATAGCCTCTGAAGTTGAAGACAACTCTGGAATTGAAGGCAAAAAGCCTCAGAAATTGAAGGCAAAAGCCTCGGAAGAATGTAGCAGCACTTGGGCAAGAACTCCTGGACTCTCTAAACTTTAAAGTCTGATCTCTCTATGATCTGATCTCTGATCCCCTTGAATGGAGACTTGAAACTCTATTTATAGAGTTCTGAAAAATAACTAACTTTTAGTTATTCTGGACTGCGTATGATGGATTGCACAGCAATTGGATTGCACAACAATAGACTGCGCAGACAGTTGCTGGATCATGGGCCAACTGTCTTGGACACATGGCATCATTTGATTGAAATGCGCATGATCGTGCATAGACGGTTGCCACGTAATGAGCAATTGATGGCATGAATGCCACGTGTATTTTGTCATTTGTGTTGATAGAAAACGCAACCTGAATTGTGCTGTCTTTGGATTGCGCAGACATGGACTGCGCAGGAATGGATTGCGCGAATATGGATTGCGCTGCCAGCTGTCCTCGAGCGCCGTACTGCACGATTAAACGAACGGTCGTCTCGTTCTCCGTGCTGTCAGTTGTCAAAAGATTTGATTTGTGTTAGGTAATGATGATGATTTGCCACGTCAGCCTGTGCGCTTGATAGTGTGCGCAATCTAGTATGCGTAATCTGTATACTGCGCAATCTGATGTTTGTGCAGTTCAATTGAAAGATTTATTTCTTGATCTTCTGACTTTGTTGATATGTGCAACTTGATTTTTTTAGGACCTACAAGACCCCCTTCAAAGTTTTCGAAAGTTGAATTTATTCAAAATTTTGAAATACTTTAAATTTTGAATTTTAAATCAATTTGCGTATGAAATGAGCTGTCTGCGCAATCTGAGGGATTAGCCCCATTTCAGGCACAATCTGAGGCGGCCGTTTCGTTTTTCGAAAACTATAAATATCTCTTCGATTCTCATTTTATTCTTTACTTTGCTTTCTTCGTACACTTGAGAGAGAAATTCCGAACCCTTTCTTCCTTTCTTCTCCGATGATCTCGATGGCTCCCAAGCGTTCCTCCGCCGCTGCCAAGGGCAAAGCCCCCGCCGAGTCATCGGCAAGAGTTGCACGACGTGCTTCTCGTCACGAAACTGCTCATCCAGTACTGCTAGGTAGATGACCTAATCAAAAATCTTTTTAGGGTTTTGATCTCACTTATTCTTTCAGAATCCATCTCTTTTTAGAGATGTGATCATACTGCGCCACCCCTTTTTAGGGTTTTGGTTGCACAAATCAGTTCGTTCTTCATTTTTATGAAGGACGACATTCTGCGCAATCGGTTGAACTGCGCTGGCAAAAGTCAGCGCAATTTGCTGATTTACGCGAGACTGCCAGCGCAAACTGATGACTGTTTGTTTGCGCAGTCTGATTATTGCGCAATCTGATATCGTGCAATCTGATGTTGCACAATCTGATGTTTACGCAAACTGAGGACAGAATCTTTGACTTGACATGTACTGAATTTTTATTTTCTCTGTCTGATGTAGTTAATACCAGAGAAGATCCTGGATATGAGGACTTTGTAGGAACTCTTTTAGAGTCAGAATACAAAGAGGACCTATCCCATGTGCACTATCCTCAATATGATCTGCCAACTTCTCGTCAGGCTATTTTGATAGCTCAAGATAATGAGACTCTGCTATGTTTGATGAATGGACAACCTCTGGAGTCAGCAGACGCTGTCATTCACAAGAAGCCATTATTCCTGTTCGGCGATGCTTTTGAGAAAAGTTCTCAACCGAGGCCAAGGATGGAAGAAAGGATTGTCCATCAGAAGGATAGGACATTCTCGATACCAGATGTTTCCCGCTGCCTTCCCTTATCCCGGTATGCTCATGCGAGCTATCCGAGGAAGATGGAATAGAACCTTACACCTTTCCAAGATGCCCGTCCAGGAAGGATTTTTGTGAAGAAGGGGCAGAACAAGAAGGACATGTTTTACAGTTCCTCAGAACGATACAGTGTCTTGTTAAGAGGTTTGAAACCCGATTGTATTCCGTCGGAGAATTCTTTCTTGTTATTGCCTGTCAGAACTCCAATATTCGCAAATAAGTTTGCGAAGATCGAAGGAAGGTACCCAGATCAGGACCTCAGATTAACTGGACTAGTGAATCCAGATTTTAAGAGATGGAACTGCATAACAAACTGGATTTTGACCAAGTTTGAAAATAAACTTCAGCAAATCAATTTGTACCAAGCAGTACATGCCACTGTTTATGGTTTTGCCCCTAACTCGCAACTGTTTTTTGCTCTAGCAGAAAGATACAATTACAGAACAGGAACTTTCATGACTCCCGGCGGAGAGATCGGGTTTGCACTTCATGAGATGCAGTTCATCTCTTACTTGCCAATGGGGAATGCTCCATATGAGGAATTTGTCCCAAATAATGATGAGTTGGACAAACTTAGAAAGGAGAATGCAGCCATGGTAGCAGTCTTTGAAGAACTGCTATGTCATTATAAAATCTGCTCTTTGTATTATAAAAGCGGTACATCCAATACTTGTTATTCATCAAAATGGTTGTCTTATTTGTTCCTCAACCATATCAAAGAAAAGAAGACTAAGGAACATGACAAATGCTATCCTGACTTCTTTAAGCCACTGAGCAATACAGAAGTGGTGAAACTGATGGAAGAAAGTGGGGATTTGGATGAAGAGATGAAGAATGATCATCAATGTCCTCCTCTGAAGAAAGGAGATACTCTCGAGAGTTATTTGAGAGTAGGGTATAGATTTATGTCAAAAGAAGTCCAATTAGCAGGGTTTCTGACGTATTGGCTCCGTCGGTTTGTAGTCCCAGGATCCAGTGTCGTAGACCGCTTCCATCGCGGTGTTCTTTTTGCCGCCGTTAGACTAGTCTTCGGCTACAAGATGGATCTTTTGTCAGCGTTGACTTGTAGGTTAAATGCCAGTCTTCGTCTGTACGTTGATCTGATGTTGAAAGCTAAAGGAGAAAAAGAATTTCCTCGGCTAGAATTGCCGTATACATATCTGTTCGGGTGGTTGCTTCTTCACTATCCTACTTTGATGGACCCCGGCATGGGACCAGTCAACGGCAGCTTTTTGCGGAGATACTCTCATAGTAAGTAGAAATACACTTCTTTGAGCGATTGTAGATATGCTCTGAACCTAAGCAAAGGATGGAACTTTTGTTGCACTCCTCCTCCCGCCGGATATGAACAAATGCCGACAAATATGATTGACTCGAAGATGCAACCTTTGAGCCGTACAGCTTTTGAGTGGTTGAAGACAATTCGACCGTCCCATTTGGTGTATTGGTTTGAAGAAGAATGTTATTTAGAGCCATATCTTCCCAGTCGATTTGCTCGACAGTTCGGGTATGACCAATTCCATATGGGAAATGCCATCACGTGCCTTCAGGGAAATGGTTTCTTGATAGATGGGGCCCGAGCTTGGGCTTATTATAATGCTCGAGATACGAAAGTAACATTCTCGATGCCAGTAAATAGCAATCATGGCCCTCGGATGCTATTTATATACTCAGTATTCTATACATCTTCAAACACCTTTGCTGAGAATTTCAATCTCGCGGATAGCTTCGCGTCTTCAACAAGATTTAAGAAGGGAGGAGTCGTCATGTCTCTCCTAAGAAATGATGAGGTACATGAACCAGTAGATGCACCTTTAGAAGCTTCAAGAGACATTATGTTCCCTGAAGAGGTAAATGCAGCATTGCATATTTCTTTGAAGGTGGCTAGATCTCCAGCCAAGAAGAGGAGAAGAGAGGAGCCTCCCGCTCCGGCAGCAAAGAAGAAATTGATCTTAGCTCATTCCTCGGAAAAGATTACCACTAGATCTCAATCTCGGCAACTGGCCGAGACAATTCAGCAAGAAGAAGCTACCACACCGACCTCTGTCCAAAGACAAGTCGAGACAGTCAACGTAGAGAGTCCTGAAAGACCTCTACACAGAAAGAAAAGGTTGGTCCGTAGAAGTCAAGTTTTGTCTTCGATCGTGACAGATGCTACAGCAGGAATCACTATGTCTTCTCCCACCCCTGTTTCTGAATCTGGGAATAAAACTCTTAGTCCAGAACATAGGGTAGAGACTGAGCAGAGGGAAGATCTTGATCCGAGAACTGAGGCCGAAGAGCCCAGAGAAAATATCATGGAGGAAGAGCAAAATGTTGCACAACCTCTTTCACCTGTCGCGGAGACGACTCAACTTCCTCATACTCCTAGGACCCTCCGCGAAGAGGAAGATCGTGAAGTGATTGCAGCTCTAGAGCACTGTGACTTCGGCTCACAGGAAGACTATGTTGATCAAGCCACTGATACTGCTAGTAGGGAGATACCAGCAGAAGATAAAAATGATGAAAGTTTATCATTAGAGACTGACGAAGACACACAAGATCCCGAAAGGGATGATGAAGATCATATATCCACTAAAGCTGTTGATGACTCCTTGGATCCTGAAAAGGATATTGAGGAAGAGGCAGCTCCAACAACTGAAGAAGCAGCCTTGAAGAAAATTTCTGCCGTCGATCCCCAAGGTATAAAATGAAATCAATAATCTTCTTTAAAATAGATTGATAGCTAAAATTTTATATTTGTACTCCATGCAGAGATTGAAGCTCCTCTAGCACCTCCAGTATGTCTGGACATAGTTCTTGCGACAGAGATTACTGGTAGCAGCCGTCATCTCTCTTGCCGTCATCTCTCTTGCGGCTCTGAAGCAGGCAGTAGCCAAGCAGTAGCATCTGAAGCTACTTCGGCTCAACCAGACTCTGCTCCTGCAGATGACAAGCTTATTGCTGGATCTATCTACGGTAATGCATGTTTTTATTTCTAATTTTCTTTATCAATCGCCAATGACAGGCAAAATGACAATATTCTGATTTTGCAGAGGAACGACCTGGAGGGGCAACAAGCTCCACTTCGATTCCTTTATTCAAAGAGCCTACCGTTCAAACACGAGAAGTCGAACATCCTGTGGCCTCGTCATCAACAGGAGTAGCTGCAACTCTTGGTGCTATAGCGATTAATAATCTTGTGATCCAATCATTTACCAGATGCTTTTTTGAGTCTTTGGGACCTCTAGTAAATAGAATGATGGAAAAAGAGGGTACTGATTTTTTTATGGTTAGAGGTCCAACCTCTCTCTTAGTAAGGGCTATCCGAGAACAAGGTGATGAGGCTCAGGCCACTTTCCTGGATCATATTTTGAATGAGCTAGAGGTCTCCATCAAAAACTATAAAGAGCTCAACCAAGAAGAAGTGGAGTCTCTAGTGCAGGCAGAGTTCGAACAACTGGCTCAGGCAGCTGACATTGAAAGGGTGAATCTTCAGAACCTCTTGGATGCTTACTCTGCAAAATCTGCTGAATATAAATCCAAGCTGGAATCAGTTTCCTTGATGGCTGAAAGAAAAGAGAAGAGAGCAGCTGAGCTGAGGGCAAAAATTGCTCGTCTCCAAGAGGAATTAGAAAATGAAGTCACTGATCATCAGATTGCAGTTCAGCAATTCAATGCACTGATCCAGGAGAGGGATGATTATGTAGCAGCTCATGATGCTGAGATTACTCGTCGAATGGTGGCCATGCCTGCTTTCAATGAAGAGACTGGGATGGAAGAAGCCAGAAGGAGGGTGATGTCCACTCGTGAAGAGCGACTACAGACTCTAAAACAGCAAATTGCCAGTTTGATAACACCTCTAACTCAGTAGAAAGAACTTTTTTGTATCTTTTCGTTTTTTCTTTATGTAATGTCTCAAATTTTGGTCAATAAAAGACATTTTATTGTGGCTCTATTATTTCTTGTATATCTTATTCAGATATAAATAATAGAGATAGAAAATATATTCAGAGGTGCAAGACATGATATATTTCTTGATGATCTTGTAGGAAAATAATTATATTCATTTTATCTGCTCAGAGGTAATATAGACATGGCAGAATACATTGAATATTATTATTTCAATTGACAACTTAATCAAGGACGATAAGTTGATGATGCGGATGAACGAAAATGAATCGTCATAATGAATAGATGAACGGATAAACCGTTGGATGGTGATGAACGGGTGAACCGTCAGGTGATGATAAATGAACGGATGAACCGTCAGATGACTGTGAATGAACGGACGAACCGTCGGATGAATATGAACGAATGAATCGTCATGTTGTAATAAATGAACGAGTGAACCGTCATGTGAAATGTGAACGGATAAACCGTCAAATGATTATGAATGAACGGACGAACCATCGGATGAATATGAACGAATGAATCGTCAGGTTGTAATAAATGAACGGGTGAACCGTCATGTAAAATGTGAACGGATGAACCGTCAAATGATTATGAATGAACGGACGAACCGTCGGATGAATATGAACGAATAAATCGTCAGGTTGTAATAAATGAACGGGTGAACCGTTAAATGATGATAAATGAACGGATGAACCGTCAAATGATTGTGAATGAACGGACGAACCGTCGGATGAATATGAACGAATGAATTGTCAAATGATGTCGTTTCATTGTTTGAGGAATCTCTGCCTATAAATAGAACAGAAATATGACAGGAATGAAAACTTCCACCTTTCAACATAAAAATGTCATCTAGAGATGCATCCAAGAAGGCTAAAATCGCCCCGAAGGTTGAGACGGACATTGAAGAACGTCCTGCTGATCCAGTTCAGCCAATACAATTAGAAGCAGGCGAAGGTTCGTCTGCACCCAAGCCACCGCGAGACATCCTGGACTTTCTGCTTGAACCAGGAAAAACTGAAGAGGAGGAAGCCATGAGGATAGCTGTTTGCAAGTTCCTCGTGGGCTCCAGCAAGGAGGTTCTCGGCTCTTTTGCTGATTATGTTTTTGATAAGGACGGCAGTGGTCCCCGTCCCAATGTCAAAAAGGATGATAGTGATCTCCCTTAATATCATGTATTATCATTTCTGATGAAATAAAATTTGAATTTTATTTATGAACTTGAACTTGTCTGATAATTTACAAGCATTTATATTTATACATAATATTTCTTAAGGAATTTGCCATTGATAGGCATCATAGCAACTCGTCCACCGAGCTCTAAGAGTTGATAAGCTCCATTTGAGAAGACTTTGCTTACGACATAGGGACCTTCCCACTTCGCGTCAAATTTGCCTTTGCTTATATGAGTCATAGTCATAGGATGTCTGACCGTCAGAACAAGTTCTCCTTGTTGAAAGGCTCTGACTTTAACTTTACGGTTGAAAGTCTTCGAGATGAGGGCTTGGTATAACTCAATATGTTGCTGAGCCATTAACCGCTTCTCGTCGAGTGCTTCTAATTCTTGAAATCGAAGAAGATCATTATTCTCTGTAGTGAGCTCGTTAGCAATGGCTATCCTTAAAGAAGGAATTTGAAGTTCCAGAGGAAGAACAGCTTCACAGCCATACACCAAAGAGAAAGATGTAAAGCCTGTAGGGTTGTGGACCGTAGTACGGTAGGCCCATAAACATTCGCCAAGCTTTTCACTCTAATTCTGTTTGTTAGTAGATACAAACTTCTTGAGGAGCTTGATAATAGTTTTGTTGAAGGCTTCGGCCAATCAATTAGCAGCTGGATTATAGGCCGTAGAAGCGACATTGTCAATTCGGTAATCATCGCAAAATCTGGTGAACTTCTGGCTGATGAATTGAGGTCCGTTGTCATGGATAATTCGTCGAGGTACACCAAATCTGTAGATGACATGGTGTTTGACAAAATTGATGATACTGCTGGTCTTGACTTCAGCCAGAGGTATAGCTTCAGCCCATTTAGAGAAGTAATCGGTTATTGCTAGTATAAATCGATGTCCTCTAGAAGAAGGAGGATTGATAGGACCTATGACATCCATGCCCCAAGCTTCAAAAGGCCAAGAAGCAACAGTCGGATGAAGAAATTCCGACGGTTGATGAATAAAATCTGCATGGATTTGACAGGCTCGGCATTTCCTTGCATATTCGATGGCATCTGATACCATAGAGGGCCAGTAGTAACCCATGCGTCGGATGCGATCCTGCAGTTTAGGACCGAGTTGATGTGCTCTACAGACACCATCGTGAGCTTCACGCAACACCTGTTTTGCCTCATCACCAGCGAGACAGCGCAAGAGAAGACCGTCATAGGTTCGCCGATAAAGAGTCTTGGTGGTCTGATTGTAGTAGAATCGGAGAGATCGTCGTCGAACACTGTAGCCTCCTTAGGATCTTCGGGGAGTATATCGTGAACCACGAAGTCGATGAAAGGAGTTCTCCAGTCTTCATCGATAACGTTAACTTCAACAAAGTTACTGAACTCAATATTACGATTGTTTTCAATACAGAACAATTCTCGGTTAGAGATAACCACCACCTGCTGTCTTTTGATAGGAATGGCTAGGACAGCTGCAAGATTGGCTAAGACATCTGCTTCAGTATTGCAAGCTCGACGAACATAGTCGATGAAGAAAGCTTTGAATGATGTAGCCATATTGATCGTTGCTTCATGATAAGGTACCAGATCTTGATGTCGAACTTCATAGGTTCCTCTAACCTGGTTGACAACCAGCTTAGAGTCGCCGTAAACTTCGAGATATTCGATATTTAATTGCTTGGCTAACTGAAGGCCGATGAGTAGAGTATTATACTCCGCTACATTGTTGGAACATGGTTCATCTAGAGAGTAAGCTCTTTGGATGGTCGATCCGTCTGGAGAAACAAGAACAACTCCGACTCCTGCTACAATGGCACCATTTGATCCAATTCTGGATGCACCGTCAAAAAATAGACGCCAGGTGGGAAATTCTTCAGAGATCATGTTGACTTCCAATGTCTCGTCTGGAATTTCATCGTAAAGCTTGGATGTTTCTGGTACGAGATGAGCCGCCAAGAAATCTGCCAATGCTTGACCTTTGACATACTTTTGAGGAACATACACCATGTCATATTGGGCTAGAAGAATGGCCCAAGTAGCCAACCGAGAATTGAGTGTACTGGGCTTTTTCATGAGTACCCGAAGAGGGTTAACTCGAGATATGACATGAATAGTTTGACCGATGATATAATGCATTGTCTTTTGAACAGCGAACATAAGGGCTAGACATTCTTTTTCAACCGGACTATAACGGTGTTCAGCACCAATCATAGTACGACTGAGATAGTAGATGGCCTGTTCATGACCTTCTTTATTCTTTTGGACGAGTAAAGCACCCAATGAATGGTCCATAGCACGGACGTACATTAAGAATGGAATGCCTGAGATTGGTGGCACCAAGACTGGTGGGTTCATGAGATATCGTTTGATGTCGTCGAATGCTTGTTGACATTCTTCAGTCCACATGAAAGATACACCCTTCTTTATTAGTTGAGTGAATGGTCTGCATCGTCCAGACAAGTTTGAAATGAACCTCCTGATATACGCAAGTCGACCTTGGAATCCTCGTAGCTCTTTTAGGTTGCGTGGAGGACGCATCTCTTGAATGGCTTTGATCTTCTCGGGATCCACGTGTATACCCTTAGAGGTAATGACGAAGTCAAGAAACTTGCCACTAGAGACGCCCAAGAATGACTTGGTGGGATTCATCTTGAGCTGATATTGGCGCATGAGATTGAAGATTGTTCTCAGATCTTGGATGTGATCTTCTTTCAAACGACTTTTAACAGCGATATCGTCAACATAGCATTCGACAGTCTTGCGAAGATGATCTCGAAAGATGGTACTCATAGCCCGCTAGTAAGTTGCACCAGCGTTCTTGAGACCAAATGGCATCACTGTATAACAATAGACTCCCCGAGGAGTGCGGAAAGATGTGTGTTTTTCATCTTCGGGATTCATCTTGATCTGATTGTATCCAGAGAATCCATCCATAAAAGATATTCGCTCAAACCCGCAGGTATTGTCAATCATAACATCCGTAATAGGGAGAGGAAATTCATCTTTTGGACATGCTTCATTAAGATCCCAAAAATCGATACAGACTCGAACCTTGCCAGTTTTCTTCAGGACTGGAACAACGTTGGCTACCCAATCAGGATGTTGTTCTTCTCGAATAAATCCACAAGCGATAAGCTTCTTGACTTCATCATCGATCGCGTCTATCATTTCTGGCTTGAATCGTCGTTGCTGCTGTTTGACTGGTTTAGCATTAGGCAGAATGTTCAGTTTGTGAGTAGCAATTTTGGGATCTAAATATGGCATGTCTTCGTAACTCCAAGCAAAGACATCAATGTATTATTTAATGAGAAGAATCAACTCTTGCTTATCTGCTTCTGGGAGATTCTTGCTAATAAAGATTGGACGAGGTGACCCGCTTTCTCCTACATCAACTTGAACTAGTTGATCTTCAGTAGGAGGTTCTCTTTGTTCAAATCGGAGTACCCATTGATTGTCCATCTGCTGAGCCCAAGGATCTGTTTCAGGATTTTGTTCAACGTCCTCATCATAGCCTTCCGGAAGTTCAGCGGAGACCATATTAGAAGATACGATCACACGATGGACTTCACCAATGCTGGTGTCAGAATCCCATGACCTGGAATTAGAAGAGTTAGAGCGTTCTTCGTTATCATAGTTAGAGACTGCTGGGGATAACATTGGAGGAGAAGCATATCCGAGACCTCTTTTGGTCTTGCTGTAATACATATCAGATTTTCCTTTTGGGACAGTCGTACGGATAGGAGTTCGTCTTCCCTTACCGTAGTTGAGACCATTTTTGAAGTCATAGCCCATTTTACGGATAATGTCTTTTGATTGTTGACTATAACGCCGGAGCTGGAGATGTCCTGTATCATTAAGTTTGCTATCTTTCGTATAGCTAAATTTTTGTTCCGGTCCTTTGCTAAAAAGTATTGGACTTTCACCTTTCTTTCGAGCAGGGATAATACGGTAAGAGTCATCTGGATCTTCAAATGAGACTTCTGTTTGAAGAGATTGTACAACTCCCATTGTAAATGATTTGAAGCTATCTAACATATCCAAATAGCATTTAGTATGATAAATAACATCAATATACTGGAAAGTAGATGCTTTTTCATTGATCTGTACATTCGTATTTACAGCAGGACCTTTAGCCTTAGCAGGCATGGTCAGATTAATTACAAGAGGGGTTGAAGAAGAACGTGGAAGAGGCTTGTTACGACGGAGGTCGATAACAAGTGGCTCAGAAGAGGTGACCTCCCTTTTTTCCTTGTTATGAGTTAAATCAACAACAAGAGGCTCAGAGGAAGTGAGCTGCTTTTTTTCCTTGTTCCGACGTAAGTCGATAACAAGTGGCTCAGAAGAGATGAGCTCCTTTTTATCTTGATCGTCATCAACCAATTTCTTCTGAACTGGCAAGTGAATAGCCAGTGGTTTAGAAGACTGAGGATTAGAAACGCGCCCTTTGACAGGTATGATGAGAGTGTCATTGGGTACTGCATCTTGGTCTTCTTCAGTATCCATGGCCAATACCACTTTTATAAATTCTTCCTTGTACATACGAGCGTCGTTGCAATATGCTTCGACACCCTTGAAAGGATAAAGGTCTGCCACTTTCTTGTGAACTTGTCCTTTGTCATCAACATATTTAAAGCATTGATGAAGAGTTGATGGAACAACATTGTGTTCATGGAGGAAGGGTCTTCCCAAAAGAGCATTATAAGAACAACCATGATTGTCGATGATATAGAATGTCACCTTTGTGCGAAGATTGCCTATTTGGAGTTTTAGGCGAATCTTACCCAAAGGTTCACTCCTTCCTTGGTTGAATCCCAAGATAGTAGTGATTGTACTTGAAAGACTATGAACTGGTATCTTCAATGCATCCAGCATCGTCTTTGACATGATGCTGAGAGCAGACCCTGGATCTATCAGGATACGATCGACTTTCATCGAATCGACATATTCTGTATAGTAGAGAGGACGATCATGTCTATTATCCTCCTGCAGCATATCATCCTGAGTGAAAGTGATATTTGGAATCAACTCCAGGACACTATGACAGTGATGGCAAGAGACCGATTCTGATTCTGGCTTTTTGAGGAAAGTTAAGCAAGTTTCAGCCTGCATCAGAGCTTCACTTAAAGTCTCTCGAGTCTCTTTGGAAAGGCGCAAGAGCTCGAAGATTGATAGCCTAGCCGGTGTATTGGCTAATTGAGCCAATATATCAAAGTTATACGGCTTTTCAAGTCCTGTAGGAGATGATTTCATCAGAGGTTTATCAAAGCAAACTTGTTGCTTGCCTTTGTCAGCCATCGTTGGTTTGGGAGGAATAGGTACTACAACTGGTGAAGATGTAGAAGGGATCTCTTCAGTGGAAGCAGGTTGTGCTGGAGCAGGTTCAGAAGAAGAAGCAGGATTCTCTTGAACTTCAGAATGATCTTTCAAATAGGCTTTCCCTGATCTGGTGCCTAACAGAATTTCCTCGTCAACTATGGGGTCAAAAGACACCATATTGCAAGTCTTCGTCTTGCCTTTAGAACGATCTTTCTTCTTAGAAGAAGAGGGCACTTCGAACTCCGAAGCAAGATCTGGATGAATCCACATAACCTCGCCGTTGTCAAGAGACAAGGGGACGAGACCTTCACTTGGTGGAGGCGGGAGATTCTCGATCTCAAGAGTAGCTTTAGGAATAGGAATGATGCCATGTTGTACCATCTGCGGAGGAAAGTCACCGAACTGGACCGAAACCATGTTTGCAGTAACAGTCTTCTCATCTTGCTGTAGAGTAACGACACCAGCATTGACAAGCTCTTGAATTTTGCCCTTAAGCACGTAGCATGCTCGAGTGGGGTGTCCAATGAACCTGTGGTAGACACAATATTTAGGATGATCAGTCTTACCGACTTCATCAGGTTTCTTTAGATCTGGAGTTGAATCTTGTTGCTTTTGAGTAAGCAATCAAAGATGCTTGCAGTATCATTCTCGTCGAAGGAATATTCTACTTTTGGACGAGGTTCCCTCGGTTGTGGTGCAGAAGGAGTGGAAGTGGATGCAGGCGGAGCTACATTAACAGCTAGAGACTCTTTACTCTTCAGATTGATGTTCAGAGTCTCCTTGTTCTTGCGATTGTTCTGACGATTACCGCCACTTGATGTTTGATGTTCATCCCGATCAGGGTTAGACATTTGTACCCCCAACTGCTTGAACTTCTCAGCACTCACTTCCGCAGCTTTGGCGTTGACAATAAAGGATGGCCAATCTTGGAACTGAGTTGAGCCTGTCCACATGCTGATGATAGACAAAAGATTTGCCTTACAGGTGTCTATGGTAACAGCAGCAGGAGTCCCTGGAGGCATTTTCAAGGCTTCTCGGCGGAACCGTTCGATGAAACTCTCAGCAGTTTCATTATGTTTCTGTTTGATTTTGTTGAGGGCCGACATAGTCATGTCGTTGAATCCCTCATAGAATCGTTCTAGAAAGATTTGTTTGAAACCTGAGAAGGAAGTGATACAACCATCGGGTAAACTTCTATACCAATCATATGCTACGTCGGCTAAACAACCGACGAACACTTTGGTAAGAAGAGCGTCATTTGGTTGGAGTTGAACAGTCATTACCTCGAAGTGATTGATGAATTGGCTTGGTGAGGTGCTGCCATCAAACAAAGAGATCGTTGGGATCTTGTACTTTGGCGGGAACGGGACTTCCTTCTATTCAATTGGATAGGGCTGCTTGATCCCCAACCTTTGTAAGTTGTCTTTCTCTTTGAACGCCTCGAACTGAGTGCGTAAGAGTTTGACAGCTTCATTGGCGTCTTCCGATGACGAAGAAGGAACAGGTTGAGTTAGAGTGGTAGGAGGAGGAACATCGTTGTAAGCACTACCCCCAGCCCCTGATTGACTAGGTGTGGTTTGAACTTGTACTTGTACAGGAGGCATTTGAGGAGACACTACCCCCAACCCAGTATTGGCAGGTACTGAAGATGCTATGATCTCTGGATTCGCAGCAGGTGCAGTTGGTGGTGTGGCATGTTGTGCCACAATGATAGAATACATACTAGCAACCATTTCAGCCATGGTCTTTAGCTTGTCTTCAAGTGCAGCGATTCACTGTTCTTGATTTGCTGAAGTTGAAGCATCTTGATCTTCATTGACAACATACGCCGTGAATTCTCTTGGTACAGTGGAAGACACTGTCTGTTCAGAACTTTCGCTGTATGCATCATAATCGGAGAAAGAGTCGTCTTCTGACTGAGAAGTAGGAAGATAACTCAAAGGGTTTTGAGAAAGATTCCTTTGACCGATTGTATCTCGGCTTTGGGAACGGGTATGTCGAAATACTCCTTCAGAAGATTCTTGAAGTAAATCCAAATACCGTTGACTTGGTTTACGAGGTTTGCCATGCTTGGAACATTTTTTACCCCCAGTGTCTCGGGAAGTCATGTTGACAGAAGCGTACAACACTTCTTCGTCTTCTGACATAGCTTCAGAGTTTGCAAAAGTCAAACGATCGAAGACAGATCGTTTTGTTGCTTGACAACAACATTGGATTATGACTTTGTGATTGCAATGATGATCAGATGATGGAACTGGAGGTGTTGAGATGTTATCCTATTTTTGTCTAAGATGTTCTCGGAGATCAAAAGTTTGAGGGATCTGTTCTTTGACAATATTCGGAACATGGTTCCGGTTCTTCAAATGTTTCGTCCCTTGAGTGTATAAGGAAGTGCTTACTTCATTGGCATAGGTGTCAGGATTTTTGACCCTGGAAGTTTGCCTCTAATGATGTTTAGTCTTCGGCATTGGCTGTTTGCGTTTCGCCAAAGTTGGTCTGTTGAGATAAGTTCTAAGATCTGCAAATTCACCCCCAGGGGTTTCTGTTTGAGACACCAGTAGTTTTCCCTATTTTGATCGGGATATTTTGAGAGTTGGGAGGTCTTGGAATTCTGCTATCGGGGTAGGCAGAATACCTCTTTGATCAGCACAAATTCTCTTATCTTGAAGGGAAGAAGAACCCTTGTTTGAAGGAGTTCTTGTACTGACTGGTGCCGGAGCACGTTCAGATTGATCTTCTACGGTAAAAACCGAGGAAGATTGAGAAAAGACCAAAGGGCCTTTTCCTTTGTTTTGTTGAGAAGGGTTAGCTAAAGAGCATTTCCCTCTGTTGTCTTCCAAGTCATGAGACAATGAAGTCTGAGAAAAGACCAATGGGCCTTTTCCTTTGTTTTGAAGATGATGAGGAATAGCCAAAGGACTACCCCCAGTAGTTTGCGCAGGAGCAACAGGGTATTTGAGAGGAGGAACAGAGCTCTTCTCCTTGTTATGAGAAGAAGAGAGTTTAGTCAAAAGGCTGTCACTCTTGGATTGCACAGGAGTATCTTGTGCATGAATGGATGGCGCACTGGTTTTGGCCACAGAAACTGTGGTTTGTGCATCAGGAGTTCTTGCTACAGAGTGCTTAGAGTGGACTCTGGATGTTGGAGTATTGGTTTGCGCAGACAGATTGGCAGCCAATTGCGCCAGAGGCATAGGAGTCTTGTACTTGGCTAAGGCAGCATATGAAGTCTTCTGTGTACTGGCAACAGCAGATTACGCAGCAGTAGCAGAGACAGATTGGGCAGCAGGCTTGGTGACAGGCACCTTGGACTGCGCAGCAATCTTGATGGCAGACTGCTCAGGAGTCTTGCTGGCAGATTGTATAAGAGTCTTGCTGGCAGAGACTTTGGATTGCGCAGCAGACTTTGGGATCCACACTGGGTGCACTTTGCTCGTAGCAGGAGTGGTTGTAGTGCGAGGGGTGGTTTTGGAGTTGATCATGGCTTCGTAGGCAGTCTGGTTGATCTTCACAACCAGTGTCTTCTGCGTCTTTCCGATAGACGCTACGTCATATTGAGTTGCTACTTCCTCGTCGGAGGAGAAAGTCATCCCCAGCAGAGGCGCCATTTTGTTTGCAAAAACAAAAGTATGAAACTTTATTGATACAAACTTTGTAAAAGATTACAATTTGAATTCTGGAAATGGTACAACTTTAGGAATCCAATCTAGATGACGATTGCTTTATCCCTTGGACGATGTGAACTTTGAAGACGATAGCCTCTGAAGTTGAAGACAACTCTGGAATTGAAGGAAAAAAGCCTCAGAAATTGAAGGCAAAAGCCTCGAAAGAATGCAGCAGTACTTGGGCAAGAACTCCTGGACTCTCTGAACTTTAAAGTCTAATCTCTCTATGATCTGATCTCTGATCCCCTTGAATGGAGACTTGAAACTCTATTTATAGAGTTCTGAAAAATAACTGACTTTTAGTTATTCTGGACTGCGTATGATGGATTGTGCAGCAATTGGATTGCGCAACAATGGACTGCGCAGGCAGTTGCTGGATCATGGGCCAACTGTCTTGGACACATGGCATCATTTGATTGAAATGCGCATGATCGTGCATAGACGGTTGCCACGTAATGAGCAATTGATGGCATGAATGCCACGTGTATTTTGTCATTTGTGTTGATAGAACGCGCAACCTGAATTGCGCTGTCATTGGATTGCGCAGATATGGACTGCGCAGGAATGGATTGTGCCAATATGGATTGCGCTGCCAGCTGTCCTCGAGCGCCGTGCTGCACGATTAAACGAACGATCGCCTCGTTCTCCGCGCTGTCAGTTGTCAGAAGATTTGATTTGTGTCAGGTAATGATGATGATTTGCCACGTCAGCCTGCGCGCTTGATAGTGTGCGCAATCAGTATACTGCGCAATCTGATGTCTGCGCAGTTCAATTGAAAGATTCATTTTTTGATCTTCTGACTTTGTTGATATGTGCAACTTAATTTTTTTAGGACCTACAACAGCCACTAAAATGCTGTACTGACGCTCCTACGATGGACTTCTCCTTCGATGTTTGTCTAACGAAGAAGCAGCCGAAGCCCTTCGAGAAGCTCACGATGGAACCTGCGGGGCCCATCAACCTGGCCCTAAGTTGCAGGACCGACTGCGACGCATGGGCCACTACTGGCCAACCATGGCCGCTGACGCTGTTGAATATGCTAAGAAGTGCCACACGTGCCAACTTCACGCAGACTTCATTCATACACCGTCAGAACCACTACATCCTACAGTCGCCTCCTGGCCCTTCGAAGCTTAGGGCATGGACATTGTGGGACCGATCACCCCTCCTTCATCAAGAGGACACCGCTTTATCCTAGCAATCACCGACTGCTTCTCCAAATGGGCAGAAGCAGTTCCGCTAGCAGAAGTGAAAAGCTCCAGAGTGATCAGCATCATCAAGCACCACGTCATCTACCGTTTCGGGTTGCCCGGAGGATTATTCACGATAATGGTCCTCAGTTCATCAGCCATATTTTCAGCAGATTCTGTGATAAGAATCGCATTCAAAATGCGGCATCAACCGCCTACAATCCGGCTGCAAACGGATTAGCAGAGGCGTTTAACAAGACTATCGTCAGGCTACTCAAGAAAGTCGTGTCATCTAACAAACGCGACTGGGACGAAAAGCTCGGCGAATGCCTTTGGGCCTACCGCACAACGGTACGGACCCCAACAGGTAACACACCATTCTCCCTGGTCTACGGAAGCGAAGCGGTACTGCCTCTTAAGATTCAGATACCCTCACTCCGAGTAGCGATCACAAACCAACTCACAGAAGAAGACAATCAACGTCGTCGTCTGCGGGAACTGGAGTCACTGGACGAAAAGCATCTCCTAGCTCAACAACGCATCGAACTCTACCAAGCCCGTATATCACATGCTTTCAACAAGAAGGTCAAGCAGAGGACTTTCCAAGTTGGCGACCTGGTTCTGGAAGTCAGGAGGCCGATGGTGTTAACTCACAAGACACCAGGAAAGTTCGAACCCAAGTGGGAAGGACCTTTCATCATAGAGACGGTATACTCAAACGGTGCTTACCGCCTCGCCAAACCCAATGGAGACTTGTTCATGATGCCCATCAATGGCAAGTTCCTAAAGAAGTACTACTATTAACATCTTTTAGACATGTGCTTCTACCAGGGGATCTGTGGATCCAATCATCAGGACTCACAGACAATTCCCTTCCAACGAAATCATATGCTTCCGGAATCCAGCTGTTCCGTAGCATCCTCCAGTAGAAGGACAACCACGTCCACATCACCTCTGAGTTGTCCCTCTACACCCTACAAAGCGGAATCTTACACTCCGTAAGCCTACGCTATCCTTCATGTTTACCACGTCCATATTACCTCTGAGTAAACATCTCGTACAAACAACCCCTGCGTTGCCGTACATTGATCGCAGAACTTCCACGTCCACATCACCTCTGAGTAGTTCAGCATATCCCCCAGGATCATTCCTTCCACGTCTATAATACCTCTGAGTAGGAAGATTCTATCATTTGAACCCAATAGTTGCCACGTCCATATTACCTCTGAGCAAACATGTTGGTTCTTTCAAACTTATTATCTGTACCTAAAAGCCAAGGTACGCAAAAGATAATAGGTCCACACAAATCATCAAGTTCATGATAACAAAAATGAACACATCACAGAAAATTGTGTACTTCTTTATTTCTGAAAAGAGAGAGTAAAGGACTACACTATCCCCAGCAAGAGTTGCAAAAAGAAGAGGCTACAATCCCTAAACATCCCCAGGGTTGGCTGAAAGCTCTCTAACTCGGTATCTCAAGTCTGTCGCACGAGTCTCCACAGTGGCCAGGACTCGACGCTCAGCTTCTTGACGCATCGCTTCAACAGCCTCAGCAGAAGTATCGTTCTCATGCTTCTCATCAAGCTGTTGTCGCTGCTGAGCCAGGACAAGAGCCCGGTGAGTGAAAGTTGCTTCCTCCTTCTTGAATGCTACGTGTTCAGCCTGGACACGTTCGGTATCTAACTGGAGTCGGGCCCGCTGGTCCTCAAGGCGGCGGATCTGGGCGTTAATCTCCGCGATATTAGCGTCCAACGCAGCTCGCGTTTCCACTGTCTCCCGTATGGACTGAGACAACCGCTCTACCGCAGCTTCAGTCTCAGCCAGTTCGCGCTCCCAGACACTCACAGTGGCCTAGTAGAAAGACTCAATCTCGGCGATCAGCTTCCCCTTCTCCGCATCTATCAAGACAGAGAGGTCATTTCGCTGGATGCGCTGAAGTTCCGAGAGCCGCTGGTCCAGCTCAACCACCGAAGCCTCCAGGATCTCGGCCATATGATCATGGCCTTGGTGAAGACGGATCAGGTCGATATAAGGCATTGCCAGAGCTCTTGCCGTTGCAAAGCTCCCATTGGCGTCCATCACCGCAGATACACCCCTCTGCAGCATTTTATACACTGCCTCGACGATGAATTTCACATATTCATCTGCATCCGCCAGTACCTACGGCGTCATAGCAAGAGTCGGAGGAGCTGCTCCAGTTAGCAGACCGGAAGAAGATCCGCCGACCTCAACCTGCGAGGCTGGAACCTCGGCACCAGCAGGCTCTTCATCAACAGGGACTGGACCGCTAGCCCGAGGAGCTAAGGGAACAGAGGAAGCCGGTACAGGCGTCGAGATAGTACCCCAAGTGGAAGGAGCAACAGAGGGTTCCATCACACTCTTACATTTCCCGAACTCGAAAGTACTACTGACGTCAGTGGCCACCTCTTCAGCCCCCAACGTCCTATCAGCAGCCAGTACCTCCCCTGGCAGAACGGGGAGATCAACACTTGTCTCCTGACCCGCCCCAGGAGTCGGGGCCGTCAGACGAGTCTCATCTTCTACATCAACTCCCTCTACAGGGATAAGATCTGTCGCTACCTCCTGATTGGTAGCCACCTCAGCTTCCGCCGCTAAGTCTGGGGTAGGGCTCGACAATGTTGCAGCCGACCCCCCTTCATCATGACAAGGAGGGGAATCAACCCTCTCCTCTGTTCCAACCACCTCTGTTGCCCCTGCAACAGGCTCTTGCAACTCTGGAGCAACGTCATCCGAAGACGACGAACTCCACCCCACTTCATCACCAGGAAGCCGCGTGTCTGCTAAACCTTCGGCATCCGAATCCTCCGTTGCGGCCTTCATCATCTCGGAAGCTGCTGTACACTCAGCTTCCCTTCTGACATAATCTGGAGATGCTGGAATCTCCACGACGACAACATCCTCCGGATTCTCCTCCATGGAAGACATCATAGTCGGCGGGATGCGCACTTCAGACGAGCCCGTCATCTCTTTTAGCCTGCTCCCACCAGATTTTGGAGTACGAGGCTTTCTTTTTAGCGGCTCCTACAAAAATGGGAAGCATTGATTACATGAAATGTGGAACCTAAACCAGACTATGTAGGACATCCTCAAAGGCCGTTGACGTTCAAGTTGCTTAACAGTCATATGCACTCCCTTTGCTGCAAAGAACCAGTCCTCCTTGACCTTCAACACCGTCGCTTCAGTGGAAGTAAGGCGGTCCCCGAACAGGAACTCAGGCTTCAAGAAGGTCAATTTATCAGATATGGCAGATTTTAAAACTCCACGCTCCATCATCCGTTTGAGGAACCCATATTGTTGTTCCCAGATTTGAGTCATTCTCTCGGGATGCTGATCCAGCATAATAACATCTTGAGCAGGATTTATCACTTCCTCGTCATAATCTACTCCCGTCTGACTGAGGGCAGCATCCAGAAGCACTTCATTCAAGAGTGGGATAGTCATCGACACTAGCAAAGATTCGAAAATGTTAGAAATAACAAAAGAGTCTAAGACCCATCAGAAGCGCATAGTGTGTCTGAAAAAGAAGCTTCGGCGCATCATCGGGGTGTAAACCCATGCGCATCCGCAGTGGAGCTTCGGTGCATCATCAGGGTGTGAGCCCATGCGCGTTAGCGGTGCTTCGGCGCATCATCAGGGTCTAAACCCACGCGCGTCAGCGGTAGAGCCTCGGCACATCTTCAGGGTTTAAACCCATGCGCGTCGGCGGGCAAAAACTGCGGCACATCATCAAAGACTCAAGGTCTATGTGCGTTGGTGTACGTAAAATGAAACTTACCAACCACCTCCGGCCGAACTTCGACAGACCGATGGGGAACGTCAGCCGCCGCAACTTTCACAGGCTCCTTTCCTTTGTCCTTTCCCTTGCCAGCACCGCCGCGAGGAGTCTTAGGAGCCATTCTCTCAAAGAAGAAAAGTTAGGGTTTTTGAAGAAGAACTCTAAAAAAGCAAAGGCACAGAGAAGAAGAACTCCCTCTCTCTCCATCTCTTACCTATTTATAGGGCTTGGTCGCACGCGTGAACCGATGACGTGTGATCTCAGTCCGTCGCCTCGGGCTCTGTGAAGAGATAACCGCAAATAAAATCCCAAAAGATCATCATTAATCTTTTCGGTTATCGAGGCATCATCATTTGCATTAACTGAGCGGAGCATGCACCCCATCACTGACGTGCGGAGTATCTATGCGCCCCGACAGTCATGCACCTCTAACACCATGCTTCTTATTCAAAGTATTCCAAAACTTATCCAAAAGTTTTGAAAACTTTGAAGGGGGTCTTGTAGAAGCATAGGAATTTCACAACCAGAAAGCCCATGCGCCAGACTACATGCGCCAGTGCTCGGACAAAGTACTTCACAGCAAAAACAACAAGTATAGACATTGAAAGAGGACTTTTTATTTAACATATAAAAGTCTATTACATGTCTAAGAAAAGATTGTACAAAGGAGAGTTTCCTACAAAGAAAAGATCCTAAGTCTACAGCCAGTAATCACCATGCGCCCTCAAGCAGGCGCAGCAATCACCATGCGCCCTCAGTCAGGCGTATCCCACCATGCACCCTCAGCAAGGCGCATCCTTTTCAGCAGCTCAGTTATGTGCATCCATATCCCATCAGCAGCCCAGTTATGTGCCGCTCTTCCAGCCAGGCTCACCGCCGTCAAAATGCTCCGACTAATGAAGCATTTATTAAGCAGAACGAGGGTGGCAATCAACCCTCTAGTCGAGGAAGAGAAGAGCACTGTAAGCTAACCTGTGGCCAGGGGAGGCTTCGAAAGAGCCCCCAAAGGCGAAGGAAGACCGTAATCGAAACTGCGGCTAAAGGAGCAGCTTTCAATCCCACCAGAGTGGGCAACACCCACTTTGAAGGAAGAGAGAGAGCCCCCAAAGCCTGCAGCACTGCAATTCCGATCTACGGCTCTTCCTGCACAAACGAAGACGAGGCCTGAGCATCCCTATCTTTGGATGCAACAGGCACCTTCCGTCTGCCTCGAAAGCCCTCGACTCCGACTTTTGGATGTAACAGTCACCTCAAAGTGCATCAATGAAGACATGGCGTCGTATCTTCACCCTCGGAAGCACTTCGTCAACAGACTCGAGTACCCAAGTTCATATCGGAAGTACGTGAGAGAACGAGAAGCAAACCCTCTCTCCATGCCACTATTTATAGGCCGAGCAAATCAAACCCATGCGCCAAGTGGATGGCTCTCCGAATTTCGTACAATGAATTTGCATTTAATTGATAAACCAGGCGCTTCGAATCTAGCCAAGTCAAAACGGCTATTTAAAGCACTTGAAGATTGTAACAGTCGCATCATTAAAGACGTGTCACGAAGCGGATGTGCCGGCCAGCCCGCATATCACACATACGCGCCCTTCAGCATCAAGCGCATCAGGACAAACGAGCCCTTCAGTACCGAGCGCATCACAGAGGATGCGCCCCCACGCGTTCCCATACGCCTAGTGGAACGCCAATCGATGCGCCCACTCAGCTGTCCATCGAATGTCAGAAATATTAAATGCTGAACTGACAGAGTTGGCAGCACACTTCCCAAAGTCTGAGCAGTTGACAGCTTTTTTAGAAGACGAAGCGTCGGCAACGTCAACATCATCATTACTTTACTCCGACGGCTACTGCCACGTGGCCACCCAACCATCCGCATGTGCCTCAAAAGCCATACGCCTCAAAAGCCATGCGCCTCAGACTTTTCACTGATCCCTAAAGACAGAAGGAAAGTCTCCATTTGAAGCTCTGCATGTGCCTTAAAAGCCATGCGCCTCAGACTTTTTACTGATCCCTAAAGACAGAAGAAAAGTCTCCATTTTTAGCTCGACATGCGCCTCAAAAGCCATGGGCCCCAGACTGCTCTCTGATTTCGAAAGACATAAGTAAAGTCACTACTGAAGCCTCGTATGCGCCTCAAATGTCATGCGCCCAGAATGGTTCGTGACTCCTAAAGGTTACGAGCCAGAGTCTTCTCATGCGTCCAATCCTAGGCGCATCCTACCAGATCACCCTCCATCAAATCCGAGATCTCCGAGCCATGAGTCGACGACACGTGTCCTTTGACTCAACTCACCCAAGATTTCAGCAACAGAAAGATCCTCTTCTCTGCTACGTGCCGGCTCACAACAGCAACATGAAGAAGTTAACCCCTCGATCAGGGCGCATCGTCCATGCGCCTCCATCAGCAATCACTATGTGGCATCCCCCGCGTACAGACGCATCCTACATGCGCGCATGAGCAGCCAGCCTGCAAAGTTATAAATAGAGGGATCATTTCCTTCTCACCCACGCACAGAATACACAACGAACATACCAAAAAACCAACGGACCACCAGAGAGGCAGATACAGACACTCAACGTCTTCCTCCTCTCAGCAAGCTCCAGCACCCAGAGCAATCCAAACCTTCAAAGAACCGATAACCGTCGTCAGATCGTCAACGGAGTCAACGCATTACCACTCACTCCATCGGCACAAGGGACCCAAATAAACAAAAGTGTACTCCTAGGACTACATCTAAGTCCTATATTATAACACTGTTCTGTTTGTATTGAAATTTACAATAAAAGAATTTTAATGGCAAACAGTCGTGGTCACATGTTTACCCCTCTAGATGTCGTACATTGTACGAGTACCCCAAGAAGGTATCCGTACTAACTCAAGGAGTCTTACGTATGTTTCCCCTTCTTGGTGTAATGCAACACATATCACATACCACGTCATTGCTACCGACCATTTGCTATATAAATGCTGGACTCTTGGAAGTACTGGCATGTATCATGTAGGAACATTTAGCGCATAGGATTGCACCTCGGTGATCACATAGATTGTACCTTAGTACACACATAGGGTTATACAGCCATCACATAGGTAGTCAGATTTGAAATGAGGACTAAGACATAAAAGAACATGCGGCCAGGCTCATGCGGCCAACGCTCATGCGGCCAGACTATCTACGGCCCAGACTCATGCAGCTGAGCAATGAGGTCCGCATGACTTCCTGCGGCTGCGTTCATGCGGCTGAGGAAAGAGCTCATACGGCTCGGGAAGATAGGCTCCTGCGGTTAGGGAAGCAGGGGCTCCTGCGGCTGAAGGAAAAAAGAACATGCAATTAAGGACAGCAGGCCTATACGGCCGGAGGGTGGGGTCTTATGCGGCCAAGAACCAATCAAGCATATGCGACAATGACCATGCGGCTAAGGCCTATGCGGCAAGAAAAGGAATGGCTCATGCGGCTCAGGGAACCGGGCTTATACGGCCAGGGAAGAACCAAGTCCATGCGGCTGAAGGAGCAGAAGTCCATGCGGCTACTGAATATGCGGCTGTGAGTGCTTATGCGGCTGCGAATGCTCATGCGGCTGCAATTGCTCATGCGGCTGAGAATACTCATGCGGCTGAGAATACTCATGCGGACAGGGCACTATTCATCGTCCCTGCCAGAACCAATACAGACGAACCTAGGAGATGTCTAAATATTATTTTGACCATAACTTCCTCCAAACAAGTCGAAATCTAACTTTTCAAAGGTCAAAATTATGTAGAATCAAATTTCCTACAACATGAGACCTTTAGATTTCGAAAATAACCAAGTTTGACAGATCAAAACCATAAAGATCCATAAAATCCTAGTTTTTAGGAACTTAGATCTACACAAATCTAGCTATTAGAATCAAAATCTTCAAGAACTAAACTTGTAGAGAATGAAGAGAAGAACAATATAGACAAATAATATCAAGAAAAAATTAAAAATAAGAAATGCACAAATCTCCACTTTTGAGCAAGTTGTACTTGCCTATGGGTGGTGGTTGAGGAAAATAAATTTGGAAGAGTGAATGAGGAGAGAGAGAGAGAGGAAGAGAATATAAATAGGGGTTTTAGGAAAATCCTAATCTCTAATCTCTATCCACTCCACTAATGACAAGCTTAAAAGCTACATGCAACAATTAATAAATAATAAATAGAATTATACACATGCTAAATACAGATACCGCATACAGAATTCATGAAAGAATATGTATATCGGGATCGGGGAGTGACACCTCTATCCTTCTTAGAAAATTCCGTCCTCGGAATTTCAGCCAAGACAAAGATAGAGGTATCCGGGCAAGCAAGGTGCAATTACAATCTATGCAAGCAATCTATCATTAGCAATCATTGATCATACATTTCAAAATTGTGCAAAATAAGCATTTAAACAGGTTTTCAAGGCATGAGGAGAAACATACCTTCCGAGTCGAACAAGTGCAGATACCGAGATCTAATCTCGTCCTCGTGCTCCCAGGTTGACTCTCCCGGAGAGTGATGGCCCCAAGCGACACGGACAAGACTAATAGTCCGGTTCTTGAGCACCTTCTCTCGCCGGTCCAAAATAGACGGGTTGTTCCTCATAAATTAGGTCGGTACCAACGACTAACTCCGAATGGTCGAGGACATGACTCGGATCCGGGACATACCCACGCAACTGAGATACATGAAACATATTACGTACGCCAGATAGCGAGGGAGGAAGGGCAAGCCGATAAGCAACATCGCCTACCCGAGCGAGAATCTCAAAAGGACCAACGAATCTCGGACTAAGCTTTCCTCGGGTTCCAAATCTAATGACACCCCGAGTCGGCAAAATCTGCAGAAATACTTGGTCACCGACACCAAACTCTAGAGGCCTTCGATGCTGATCTGGCCAGTGGCGGTGTCTGTCTTGCGCGACTCGAAGCCGCTCTCTGATCAACTTGACTGTTTCCACGGTCCGCGTGATCATCTTTGGTCCCAACAATTTTTGTTCTCCCACATCGTCCCATGCCAGAGGGGACCTGCACTTTCTTCCATATAATGCTTCAAACGGTGCCATCTGTATACTTGTCTGATAACTATTATTGTAAGAGAACTCTACTAAATAAAGGTGATCTTTCCAAGTTCCGTCGAAGTCTAAAGTACAAGTCCGTAACATATCTTCCAAGGTCTGAATGGCTCTCTCTGATTGTCCATCCGTCTGCGGATGATAGGCTATGCTGAACCACAACTTGGTACCCAAACTTTGATGCAAACTTCGCCAAAAGCGAGAGGTGAACCGTGTGTCTCGATCTGATACTATGCTGACTGGAACACCATGCTGTCTCACAATCTGCTTCATATACATTTCTGCCAGCTGCTCAGTAGACTGTCCTACTCTGAAAGGAAGAAAATGGGCAACCTTCGTGAGCCGATCCACGATTACCCAAAATACGTTTCGGTCGGTCGGAGATCTAGGTAAACCGGTCACAAAGTCAATCGTGATATGCTCCCACTTCCACTCCGGAATAGGAAGCGGTTGTAACAATCCTGCTTGTCTCTGCTGTTCTGCCTTCACTTGTTGACATACCAAACACCTGGATACAAACCTCGCTATCTCCCTCTTCATGTCATTCCACCAAAAGTGCTGTTTCATATTCTGGTACATCTTTGTGCCTCCAGGATGAATGGAATAAGGAGAACTATGAGCTTCTAACATAACTTCATGTCGAAGGTCTCCACCTGGTACACAAAGACGATTTCTGAACCAAAGTGTTCCATCCTCATGGATTACTAACTCGTTTCTGAGACCTAACTCACACTCCGATCGAAGCTTCTGGATTCGCAGATCCTCCGCCTTAGCTGCTCTGATCCTCTCTACTAAAGTGGACTGAATCTGCAAACTGGCCATAACTTCCGTATCTTGCGACAAGATCACTTCAATTCCTATTTTCTGAAGATCTTCCAAAATATGCCTCTGCGTGGTTATAATGAATGCACCACCTCTCCTGCTCAAGGCATCTGCTACCACATTCGCCTTGCCTGGATGATACTAAAAATTTACGTCAAAGTCCTTCAGTAATTCCAACCATCTCCTCTGTCTCATGTTCAGGTCCCTCTGGGTAAACACATACTTTAAGCTCTTATGATCAGTATAAATCTCCACTCGATCCCCATATAAATAGTGCCTCCATAACTTAAGCAAAAACACTACTGCTGCTAATTCCAGGTCGTGAGTCGGATAGTTCTTCTTGTCACCCCCAGTTTTCAGAAACATGGGTATTTTTGTCATTTTATATTCTTGAATATTTTTGAAATTTATTTTATTATTTATGATATTATTTTGGGTTTGAAATTTATTTTATTATTTATGATATTGTTTTGGGGTTATTTGAGTCGAGTTCGAATTTCAACTCAATCCGACTTGAAACGGGGACCCGGGGGTAGTTTGACTCTAGTGGAACCCACACACTAGTTAGGCATGGCCCACATGATATTAATTTTAGTCCACATGATATTAATTTTAGTTAGTAGTTAGACTAATTATTTATGGATAGATTTAGTTTAATTAGAGACTTAAAACTAGACTAAATTGACCTCAACCTTTAACCCATTCCTAATTTAAATCAAATAGATTAGTGGAGGGCATTTTGGACATTCAAATAGGGGACACCTCACCCTTTTTGGATAGCCACCTATGGGAGGGATAAGGAGTGAGTCACTCCTTCATTCATTTGTTTTCATCCACTTTCTCTCTCTTGTTCTTCCCTAAATTAATTTAGAGATGAACCTTCATTGATTTCATCTCCAAATCAACCCATTATTCCACCAAATCTTCTTCATTTCTCCTCTACTCTATGTTAAAGGGTGCTAGCCAAGTTTGGGAGGATTCGGAGCTCGTTCGTGTCCTTTTAGAATCTCTACGTGTCGGTGTCGTGTCGGAAGGATTTTCCTTTGAATCTCTCTCCCGGAAGGTATAATCTCTCCTCTAATCCATCCCTACATGCATATAGGAATATTTTGAACCCATAGGAATGATTCCCATGGTTGTATCTCCATTTATGTCCATTTTGTGTCCATTTGGAGGTCATAGGAGTGTCCTTTGTGTTGTAGTTGTGTCCTAGTGGGAAAAACCCCTATTTTGGACACTTGTATGCATATATATATATATATATATATATATATATATATATATATATATATATATATATATATATATATATATATTTTTATATATATATATATATATATATATATATATATATATATATATATTGTAGGAATGATTAATTAGTGTTTTAATCTCAGATTTATATTTTTAGAGAGTTGTTCCTAATGTGTTCTTTATAGTATCATATTGTATTATATTCATTTTATATTTAGATTGGTGTGTCTCTTTATATATATATATATGTAGGTGTGTGTGGTTTGTGCATATATATATTTATTTGTGTGTGTGATTAGATGGTTAGAGAGTGGATTGATCTTAGTTAGGATGGTTAGAATAAGTTTTATTGGGATAGCTATGTTGGTATCCAAGTATCTTGGCCTACATGTGTTTCTTTTGTTCAAAACAACCCAAATTCGTCATAATTTTTATCCACGTTTTTAGTAGCCAGAGCAACTTAGAAATGTCATAACTTTTAACTTAGAACTCCGATTTATCTCCCATTTTTTTAAAAGAACTGTATCGAAGTTAGCTTTCCAAATATATATTTTAATAAGCCAAATTCTTTCTAAAACTTTCTGTAAAATTATTTGAGTGTCAGCTGTACGAAAGACGAACGCGTTTCGGTGTTTTTACGATTCCGGGAGCTTTCGGACACGAAAATACGATCCGTTTGAAGTTTCGGAAAGCTAACACGAAAGGCTACAACATACTTTAATCCTAAAATTTAGTGAAGGTCCAATTGGTACAGTATTGGTTTTAAGTAGAAGAGTGACTATACGATACATGCATTTTGTGTAACCTATGAGCCTATGTAGTATGGATATTAAATGAATATAGAGTATGTAATGCATGATATGTTAGATGAATGAAATGATATATATATGATATATATCCTCTTTACATTAATGTATATATATGGTTGAATGCAAGCATGTAGGAATGCAATTAATATAATGCATATAAGCAATGCATAAATGCATGAATGAAAGAATGATATACAATGTATGCATGAAAGTATATAATGAATGCTAGATATGAATGCAAGGTATATATGTAATGATAGATATGAATGCATAATGTATCAATATTGTAATGTAATATATAATGATAACATGTATGGTAATATAGAGTATATGATGCAAGCATGAATGAATGGAGGAAATACATGTATATAGGTAATATAGAATATAATATATGAATGCAAGCATGCAAGATAATATATTGTATCCATATATGATGTATTCAACTTAAAGATAATGTAATATATGAAAGGAATGAATGATAATATATAACATGATATGTAAGGTAATGCAAGGTATAAAATATATGATGTGTGCATGTTTGTATGCCTCTATGTTAATGTATGAAATGATATGAATATACAATATATGCATATGTATAAAACATGTAGGTAATGCATAGATGCATGAATGAAATGAATATATGCAATATGTTAATATAAATACAAGTATCTAATATGCATGAATGTAAGTATAATGTAATACAAGTATACATGTATGTATCATATAATGTAATATACATGATATGTATGTATACATATATGTATGTATGTATAGGTGCATGAATGAATGCAAGTATGCATATATGATATGTATGACTGCATGTATACAATATAAGTATGTATGTATGCATTTCTATAAATTGAGTTAACCTATAACCTTTTACACACATGCATTCATACACCCTTTGACACCATGTATCCCATGTCATATACACCTATCTATCACTAAATCTGAGAACATTAACACATATCCTTTCACACACATGCCAAACACACACATACTCACTTACTCTTTTATCTCTCTTTCTCTCTATATATATATATGTATGTGCCTATATATATAGCTTTCCTATATATCTATGTATATGAATATGTGAATGTGAATAATATATATATATATATATATATATATATATATATATATATATATATATATATTTTTGATCCAAAAGACTTTTATTGAATAATAGAGCTGGAAAAGTCTGAGTACATCCAAAAAAAACAAACTAGAGAAATGTATCAGGAACAGTCTTCTTGTGCTTGCATCTTGTAAGAGCCTTCATCACCTGTCTTCGAATTTCCTTCTTGAGCATCTCCACCGGGAATTGAAATTCCTCATAACTCCACTTATTCATGTTCTTCCAAGTGACCCAAACAATAGCTCCTACTACGATCTCCTTTAGATGTATATTAGGAGGTTCCCACCATGATTGAAACAGTAGAAGGAGATTACACGGCTGCACATTGACCTGAAGGTCATAGCTAAACTCATGCCAAATTACTACAGAGTTATCGCCTTCCTTAAACAAATGATCCAGTGTCTCTTCTTGCGGGTGACTGCAACAATGACATTTTGATGGTAAATGATACCCCATGCTACGAACCTTGTCATCTGTAGGTAGTTTGTGATGTAATACCCGCCATAAAAGTATAGACCATTTCACGGGCATGCAGGAGCTCCAAATATGTAAAAACTGAGGTTGGCGTGGTAAGGCTATCCGAATCGCACGCCACGCTTTAGAAACTGTAAACTTACCCGAGGCAGTTGACGTCCAACTCCATTCCCCATTGGCCTCCATGATATAGTGATTAGACATCTCTCTGCCATTAAGTAATCGTCTCCAAACTTGAGAACACTTCTGGGGAGCACCAGCATCATCAATAGCTTGAAACTTGCAATAACGAGCTTTAATGAATTGTTGCCAAAGCCCATCTTTAGTCTTGAGTTTCCACCATAACTTGACAGTAAAAGCGTCCATAGTTTCCTGAAGTGATCGAATCCCAAGCCCAGCTTCCTCAGTTGGTCGTGTCATCGTTTTCCAACTCGACCATATAAATTTCTGATCTCCAGCTGAAGTACCCCAGAAGAAGCAGACAAACATGTCCTCTAACCGATTGAGAACTGTCTGTGGAGGAGTACACGCAGCTAGCGTATACATAGGAATAGAATTCAGGACTGATTTAATCAATACCAATTTACCCCCATACGATAACGTCTTCTGCTGCCAACCCTCCAATCTCCTCCTAATTTTCTGTAGAAGTTCCTCATAAAGTGATGCATTCCTCATCCCAACTGACAAAGGGCAGCCAAGATATGTAAATGGCAGTGTCTTGATGCCAAAACCAGTGATGTTGTGTAGTTCAGTTGATCTATCAAAAGATGTATCTACATAAATAGATGATTTAGCTGTATTCACCTGCTGGCCCGAGACATTTTCATATCTGCCAATCAGTTCATGTATCAACTGAACTGAACGTACGTCCCCAGCTGAAAATATTAGAATATCATCGGCAAAAGCCAAATGACTAATTGCCGGGCAGCCACTAGGAGAGTAATAATGGGAGAATGAATTGTTATGAAGCAGTTTGTTCAAATTCCTTGACAAAACTTCAGCAGCAATAATAAAAAGAGCTGGGGATAGTGGATCACCTTGTCGAACCCCCCTGAAAGCTTTGAAGAAACCGGAAGTTACGCCATTGATAATAGTAGAATACCAAACATTGTTAATCAGCCGGAAGATCATGCTAATCCATCGCTCATCAAAGCCAAATCTGCGCATAACAGACATTAAGAAACTCCAGTCTAACCGATCATACGCCTTGGCCATGTCAAGCTTGATAGCTATATTACCACCTCTATTTTTCTTAGGCATCAAACTGATCAATTCTTGAGCTAGGAGAATATTATCAATAATCTCCCGTCCTTGCACAAAACCACTTTGTTCAAGTGATATCAGTTTCGGTAGAATAGGCCCCAGTCGTCTAGCTAATAGTTTGGAGATTATTTTATTCACCATATTGCATAAGCTAATAGGCCTAAACTCGGCCATCCTCGAAGGATTAGGGTTCTTAGGTATAAGAACCAACGCCGTGCTGGTAATTGCCTTAGGTAGCTCAAAACCTGCCACAAATAGAGAGACAGCTTCCAGAATATCATCAGCAATCAGAGGCCAGCATTTGATGAAAAAAACCACCGTGAATCCATCTAAACCCCCAGCACTATCAGCATCCATACTACGTATGGTCTCAAACACCTTCTCCTTCGTAGGCTCTGCTATAAGAGTATCATTATCTTCCACAGAAATAAGACGAGGAATACCTTGCATAAGATCTTCATCCTCCATAGTAGCAGCGCACTGATATTGATTCTCAAAATAATCATTGGCAACCTGCTGAATATCGCATAACTCCTGCTTGCGTACTCCTGCATCATCAAAGATATGGTGAATACGCAATTTCCTTTGTTTGTTCCCTACACAATCATGGAAATACTTCGTATTACGATCCCCTTCAATATCCCAACGCAGGCGAGCTTTTTGTTTCCAGAAAGAGTCGACAATGAGATGTCGCTGTTTCAACAAAGCAGTAGCTTGAAACAAATGACTTCTCTTTTCAATGGACCTATCATTGTCATACTCCAACTCAGCAGCCAGTACATTGTCCTCCGCTTTATTAACTTCCTGAAAGATGTTACCAAAAGTAAGATGGCTCCACGTGGACAAAGCCCTTCTGCATGCAGTCAAGCGCAAGCTAACCCTAACAAGCCCATTAGGATGATCAACCGATCCCCATGCCTGTTGAACCACCTGCATAAACGAAGCATGTTGAGTCCAGAAAGAGAGAAATCGGAAGCTTTTACGCCCACCATCCTGAGGAGATACTAGCTTGATAAGAAGTGGAGCATGATCAGATTCAGTTCTGTTTAAGTGTTCCTCCACTGTCAGTGGAGCCAAACCAAGCCAATCCGACGTAACCATCATCCTATCCAAGCGAGAACCTTGCTTGTCCCCGACTTTAGATTTAATCCATGTAAATTTGCTCCCGGAAAAAGGAAGATCCGTTAAGCCAGCCATCATCTGGAAATTAAGAAACTCCTGAATAGAGACCTGGCATGGGGGTCTACCACCAACTTTCTCGTCCGAGGAGGTGACAGCATTGAAATCTCCCCCAACTGCCCATGGTAACTGAAACCCATTCCTCAACAGAAGAAGCCTATCCCATAGGGATCGCCGACCTTCCTTCTTCCCATGCCCGTGGACAAAAGTAAACATAAGTGGCGCCTGCAAGCACTCATTTTGAAAAGAGACAGTAATGGCTTGATCAAAAGCATCCAATAAATGAAGGGAGAAGCCTGCCCTAGCCATCACCCATATGTGCCCATATATATATATATATATATATATATATATATATATATATATATATATATATATATATATTTATATATATATATATATATATATATATATATATACATAAGTGGCGCCTGCAAGCACTCATTTTGAAAAGAGACAGTAATGGCTTGATCAAAAGCATCCAATAAATGAAGGGAGAAGCCTGCCCTAGCCATCACCCATATGTGCCCATATATATATATATATATATATATATATATATATATATATATATATATATATATATATATATATATATATATATATATATATATATATATATATATATATATATATATATTATTCAAAATATATATATATATATATATATATATATATATATATATATATATATATATATATATATATATATATATTTTGAATTATATATATATATATATATATATATATATATATTATTCAAAAAAAAAATATATATATATATATATATATATATATATATATATAAATATATATATATATGACTAAGTTTGTATGTCTTGTTAGCTTATGGTTTAGTTTTGTGCTTGGTTTAGCAAGTGACTTAGGCTATGAGTTAGTAGCTATCTTGGATACTTGATTTGCATATACTTAGTTTGTTTAGACCTAGAATTGACTAACCTAGACTAGTTGACCGTTGTTGACCCAACCCTAGCTAGTTGACCACAGTTGATTAGAGTTGACCTAGTTTGACTTTTTAGTTGACTTCGACCTAGATTGACTTAGAATCATGTAGATTGTATTATAATTTCAATTACCATATAAATTAAACTCTTTATAACCTGTATTGCTATAACTAGGACTCTGTGACTCCAGTTGGCCATATTTTCATATCAGCTGTTCAGGATATCAGACGAGTACATTCTCTGATCATTTTATATCTTGTTTAGGATTATATTTCCTGCTTTAGATTATTCTACTTGATGCTGACACGTTGGTAACACGGATTAGTACTATATGGATTCCTTCATGAGATGTTATCCCTCTCGGGAGCATCAGATACTCTTGTCTCGTGTATTTCACTTACATCATGTATCTCTTGCTTCTATTATCATGAATCTTCGAGAATCAGCTAGTGACTCATGTACTCTCATGATCACCGAGCCTTCACGAATCAATTCATGAATCATCTTTTATGGGCAATGTAGTATAATCATGAATCTTAATGTAACTTGACTGGATCCTTGTGTATTGATTGGGGATGGGGGAGTATAAATGAACATGTGGATAATTCCAAGTAGTGTAATCATGAATCAATTCCGTAGTGTAATTATGAATCAGTCCCTAGCCATTCACATGTTTATCCTGTACTCTGAATCACTAGCACTGTCTCTCTTTTGTATATCATAGATATTTACTTACAGTCTATTCTTTACATTATGCTATTCTTCAGTTTCTGTATTTTATTCTCTAGCATGATTATATTTCCTTTCCTGCTATGACTTATTGAGATGTATTGTGCTCGCTCCCGTCCTGACTGGACCTGTTGATAAATTTTACAGATAGCTTGGAGGTTACTTGCTAGCCTAGAGGTGACACAGTAGAGGTCAGAGTAGATAGCTAGAGTTTTCTTATTTTCTTTTCAGTTGTCTCGAGTTTTATTTACTTTATGGATTACTGTATTTGAGATTTGAGATGCTTTCTGGATTTGTGATATCTTAGACACTTAGATTTCCATCTGCTGTATCTTTTTGTGGATTTCAGTTTTATCTATCTTTTATCGTATTCAACCTTAGATGTGGTTGAGACTGTATTTGCTATGTCACCTCTATTCGGAGTGTATATACTGTACAGGTACCTTATATTGTTAGATGATTGACCTAGGAAAGCGTTCTACCGCCGACACTGCGGCGTAGGCTGGACGTACCCACTTCTCGTGCCCTTACTCTAGGGTGCGGGTCGTGACACTTCTCATGATCTCGAAGCTGTCGAGATGCATATGCTATCATCTTACCATGCTGTATCAATACACATCCAAGTCCCTTCCCGGATGCGTTATAATACACTGTAAACCCTCTCGATCCTACTGGAAGGGTCAAGATCGGGGCTGAGATTAATCTCTTCTTCAATTCTTCAAACGATGCCTGACACTCTGCTGACCAAACAAACTCTACATCCTTATGCGTCAAACGCGTCAAGGGTGCCAAAATTCTGGCGAAGTCTGCCATGAACCTCCGGTAGTAACCTGCCAACCCTAAGAAACTACGCACTTCTGCTACCATCTTTAGAACTGGCAATTCTCCACTGCCTCAACCTTCTTCGGGTCTACTGACACTCCTGCTCCTGAAATAATGTGTCCCAGGAACGAAATTTGATCCAACTAAAACTCGCACTTATTAAGCTTCGCATAAAGTCGATGCTCCCTCAAGGTCTACAAAATTGTCCAAAGATGTTTCTCATGTTCTTTCTCACTACTGGAATAGACGAGAATATCATCTATAAATACTACTACAAACTTATCCAAATAGGGCAAAAAGATGCGATTCATCAAATTCATGAATAGTACTGGGGCATTAGTCAGTCCAAATGGCATCACTAGAAACTCATAATGCCCATACCCTGATCTAAATGCTGTCTTGGGTATGTTCTGCTCCCGGACCCTCACTTGATAATATCCAGATCGAAGATCAATCTTAGAGAAGATGCAAGCCTTACTCAATTGATTAAACAAGTCATCAACCCTTGGTAACGGATACTTGTTCTTCACTGTTACTGCATTTAACTGTCGGTAATCAATGCACATTCGTGTCGATCCATCCTTCTTGGGTACCAAAATCACCGGTGCTGTCCAGGGCGAATTACTGTCTCGGATAAACTGCTTCGCCTTCAATTCTTCTTCATGCTGGTGCAAATTGTCCAACTCTGACTGCGACATCCTGTAGACCCTACCAACTTTAGGCTCCGTCCCAGGATTCAGCTCAATGCAAAACTCCACATCTCTCGCTGGTGGTAAACCTGGAAGCTCATCTGGAAATACATCAGCAAACTTTCTGACCACTCTGGGAATCTGCTCCTGCTCTGCCAATACTTCTGCAATGATGCCCTTGGGTCGATCCGCCAATGATCGAACAAAAACAAACTCCTCAACGCAAGGTACATTAAATACTGCCCTGTCTCTCCGACAATCTATCGTCGCATGATTGTCCCTCAACCAGTCCATGCCTAGGACAACGTCAAAGTTGCCCATGGGGAACTCAATCAAAGATGCGGACAATAATCGCCCACTCACTACGACTGGACACGCTAAGCACACTCTGCTAACTCCTACTAGTCCATTACCAGTGAGTATATTCACCTTCTCTGGCAATGCCTCGAATTCCAATCCAATACGTGTCGCAAATCATACAGATATAAAAGAGTGGGTAGCCCCCGAATCAAACAATGCTACTGCAGGAAAAGAGGTAACATAAATATTACCTGCAACCACGTCGCCTGAAGCTAGCGCATCCTCCAGTGATAAGGTGAAGGCCTGGCCCTGGCCTTGCTGAGCTCCCTCCTGCTGCCTTCCTCGACCATGCTGTCGCTGCGGCCTCTGTGGGCCTTCCTGGTTCTGTGTCTGGCGAAACATCTGAGCCTGCGTTGGTAGACGCTGGACTAGCGGCCTTACGGCCAATGCTGGTCCTCTGTTCGGTGCTGCCCCTGGAGCTGGCAATGTCAGAAATTCTTGAACTGGCCTTCCTGGCCTCTGCATCATAGGACAATTGGCAATCCTGTAGTCTGGACTGCCACACCTAATGCATAACCCATTAGCTGAACGACACACATCCCTAATGTGCCCTCCCTTACCACAGTAAGTACAACCAATGGGCGCCCCCTGGCGCTGCTGCTGGTTCCTCTGCTACTGATGCCGAACTGGTGCTGTTATCTTAGATACCGCCGTCCTTCGCGGCGCTCCTGACTCATGAATACGGATGCCGGGCGCTGGCGTCGATGTTTGCTGTACTGCTCCTCCGCCCCTAATCTGGGAATGAGTCCTCTTCTAGCCCCCATGTCTTGTCACCAACCTCTGTTGGGTGAGTTCATGACTCCGAGCTGCCGTTAAAATGGCATCAAAAGTCTGATAGTCGTGCCCTTCTACTAGCTGTAAAATCTCCAAATGAAGTCCCTGCTGGAACCTCATAGCCTTCTCTAGCTTTGTAGCTACCATCGTCGGTGCAAACCGACTCAGTCTGCAGAACTCTGCTGCATATCCATCCACCGTCCTTCCAGACTGCTTGAGACTGATAAACCTCTGCTGTAGCTCATACCTTGCTACCACGCCAAAGTACTTGGCCTTGAATCTGGTATGAAAGCTATCCCAGGGAACAGGACGCCTTAGTCCAACCTCTTCTGATGCCCACCAATCGCGTGCGAGATCCTGAAGTATCAGTCTGACCTGGTCAACCTTCTCTTATGCTGGAACCTTAGCTGCAGTCAATATGGCCTCAGTATTCTGAAACCATGCATCCGTTGTGATGGCGTCCTCCGTGCCGTCAGAATATCTTGGGTTGAGTCGACAAAACCTTCCCGATGCTCCCGAATCATTCCTGACACTTCTCTCAAGGGCTAATTGTAACCCCTGGTTCAGTAACACATTCTGTTCCTGCTGTCGGGTCTGCTGTTGCTGATGGGCTGCCACCTGACGCTGTTGAGTGGCCAGGAATCCCCGGATGACCTCCAGAAGTGCAGCAGCATCAGATACTGGCGTCGCTGCCGGTACCGCTGGGGGTACAGGAGTTTCTAGAACCTGCGGTTCTACTGGCTCTGATATCACTTCTACTCGGATATGATCAGGAGAATGTATTCCTTTCGATTGCTGCCCCGTCGAGCCATGCTCTACTGGATGTTCCTCCATGTTGGCCTCGCCAGCTACTGGAAAAGAAGCACCCCTATATGGAAAGGTACATGATATTAATTAACAGGACGAGGAGGAGTCGATGATGCAATTCAGGTTATCAATCAAGGTGAGGAAAGAGAAATCGAGGCAAGAGATTCAAAGGGAACAAGTTTTGATTGTGTAAAACCCCTAAATTTCTACTATATTTTTTTATATAAATTTGATACTAATTTAATTTTTGTATTGTACGTCGCGTAGTCGTATTGTACGTCGTGCGCGGAATTTCGTATTTTTTTTGTTGCTCGACGAGTGCGAATATGGGCGAGCGTACATATTTTTAGAAAAATATTTTTCTTTTTTTATAGTTTCAAAATAATATATATTTATAATAGTTATTTTAGCTACCATACCAATGTTTTCAAGTTATTATTGTATTGATAAAAAGTCTTTTGTTTATAACAGTTATTAATAATAAATAAAAATTCTTCGTGCATACATATATTTCATAAATATTTTATTAATTTATTTTAAATAATAATATAATTTTCAAAATTATTATTATATGTATTTTTGGAAAACATATTTTGAAATTATTATGGCAATTTAGATCTTGATTTGATTTTATAGATTTATTTAAATAGTTAAATTAATATCTATATTTAAAAGTTGATTTATCTTATTTGATTTTAAACTAAAGGGTGTGATTTAATTATATTTAAATTGATTTAGATTTGGATTTGAAATCATTGGATTGATTTAATTAAATAGATGAATTATCTAACGGGGATTTGAATCATCCAAATCCTTATCCAACTGGGAATTTCCACCTCCTATATTAGGAGAGGTACTCATCCATTATTTCTCCACAATTATTCTCCATAAATTATTCCACCACAAATAGGCGTGCCTCGTGTCAGTGTTTCATCCATCCTCGTGTCAGCCGTGACGGTCTCGGGTCCGACCCCGGGTGTCTTCCACTATCCTTATTTTTACATATACATCGTCTTCTTTGTGTCCGACATACCAGACACGTACCCCAAATTCTTTCCAACCTAATCTCTGTGTCCGACACTTGGACACGATTCCTAAACCTAATCCTACACAAACCCTCATCCCTCTGTCAGCCACCGTCTTCATCTTCCGTTCACCACCACTGCCACAGTCGACCCCCGTCTTCTGTCACATTACCCCGCCATCGCCACGAACCCCAGCCATCATCGACCACCATCACCACCACCATCCTCACCACAACCTCGATCTCCCTCACCATCACGATAGCCTCCACCATCGCTGTCAACACCACAGCAACTGATCACCTCCGCCCACCGATGCCCCCATCGCCTACAACCCAGCCTACCGATACCACCACCATTAGCACCACCTCCGCAGACACTCAAGAAAACCAACCACCATTTTGGCATCCTCGCCGCAACCAACTTTACCCAAACCCGAGTCCGACACTGCCACCCGGCCACCGTGGCCGAGCGCCATTACCACCTCCACAGACTCCAGCCCAAAATCCCAATGTAAACACACACACACCCTTACCTCCGCCGGCCGAATCCGCGAGCGCCGACCTCGGCGCCTCCGCCTCCGCGAGTGCCGCATCCCCTCCGTGCCGTCACCGGCGACGCCCTCGCGTCGATTTCCCGGTCCGAACGCCGCCTGTCACGCCCCGATCCGAGAAATCGCTCGTCCTCGCTAGATTTTACCCGAATCATCGTCCTTGCTGGGGCGTGATGCCGCACGAGCCTGGAGTTGCGCTCGTGCAAGGCAAGATAACAGGTTCACATAAAACTATCTCAATTTGATAACATAAGCAGCGGAAGGAAAACAGAGTATACAACAAGAATCTCTTTTATTGATAACAAACTGAAGGTTACAAAGGCTCTGAATAGCCCAACATATATGCCAATTGGCTACAACGCTCATGATCTCTCTAGCTCACAAAGGATTACATTGTTCCATACATTATGTCTCTTTATAGCCAACAAGTAGTCTTCGGCCGAACATCTCCATGTCGCAAGTCCGAACGCATATGCAGTAGCTCCTCTTGAACACCAAGGACTCCATGCCTCGATACGTCCAAGCCAAGCCCCCGCCCCGAGCCGATCATAACCTGAGCCTGCACATAAACTAGTAGGGGATTAGTGCTTTCGTTCTCGCTTCGCACTGATCAAAACTCGCTCGCACCCAAACCAAGCACAAGTAAATTTAGTGGAACATACATCATTATTTGGTGATCTTTCTATTTAGCCTTAGGATCAGTTTCATGGCAATACTTAACATAGCAACTTATATGATTGTGTCCCATATCGTGTTCCTACAGTAGATACAGTTAGGCATAATCTGAAACATAATATAGTGATCGTGCTCATCTTCGTCCCATTTTCCTTAGCCTGTACTGGTTAGAACTTACGTAAGGAACCATAAAATTCACGCAACATTTAAATCATAAACTTAGACAATGCATAAGGGTCGCAGGCCCTGCGCCTGCACCTATCTCTCATCTCAGCCCACCGGCCCTATCTATTTGAAGGTCACGGTGTTTTGCACCATAATGGACTTGGCATCTCTTATGTGTAAGCCTATAATCGCTTCGATACGGGTTGCTAGCCCAGTATCCGAAGGATCCCAAACTTACGGATATCATAGCTTATCACAGCACTGGACGGTCGCAATCCGTCCGAATGTTGTGCACCATAAATACCACACATAATTCCCTCATAGGCCGAACGGTCCCGGTGCCCCGGCGTAACCCCAACCAAATCCTCTGTTGCATAAACATAGTCTCGTTCCATAAACGGTTTCCCGTGCCATAAACATATTCGCGTCTCATAAACATAATCCACCATCCATATGGGGAGCTCCGTCGACGTTATGCCCCAACACATCCATATTGATGCACGACGCCCAACGGCTTAGACATCTCGTTTTCATATTCAGCGCATACCATTCGTAAGTTATTCACATAGCCTAACTCTGTAGTTATTTAGTCTTTTCGTATATAAGTGCGCGAGGGCACGTTCAGCACCATAATCAATGTTCTACGCCTAGTATTCAATGTTCTCGGAGGCGTGCACGTGATGCACATCTCAATATCATCTTTCAATGTTCTATCATCATTGCCCTACCGCGACTCGTACACTTGATGCACGTCGCTTCAATTGTTCGATTGTTCAAAGTTCTATCTTAGTGTTCGACACATACTTGGACCTTTTGTCGCCGAGCCATGCTCGCTAACTCGATAACATCTTACGCATATTATAACATATTTTATTAGACGTGAAGGAATAGGGAGAGAGAGTCAAGAACCCGCCCACCTTAAGCCGATACGCCTTGTCGTTTTGCCGATTAAAGCGTCTCGCTTCCATAACTCGATCGCATAGCTAACTCCCGGACTTAGCCCTTCCTTTGAACTACTCGGTTGATTTGGCCTATTGTGCTCATGCCACAATCCGTTGCAAGGCTACGATTTAGTTTTGCGGACACTTTATTGCATAAGGCAAAATGCCGACCTCTTATCGTCCAGCGTAGAAGCATAGCCTGCACACCAGATCCACTAAAATCAGCACTTGCTCAAACGAGACTTATCATTTGCATCGATTCGATTTGTAGATTCCAACCGACTCAAAGCTTACCTTTGGCCAACGTAACTCTTGCATCGATTCGCATCGATACTTCATCGGGTCAAAGTAACTCTTCGAGTCAACGACTCATCGTAATGCATCGATGCGGAGCGGGGCATTACACCGCCGTCCACTCCGGGCCGCGCGTGCCTCCACTCAGCCTTCGGTCGCCGCCCCACGCCGTTCTCCGCCACCGTACCACAGATCCGCCTTCGCCGGAGACCTATCCCGCCGATGAGCCGACGAGCCGGAGCCCTCCGTGAAACCCCCTTCTTCCCCCTTTCTTCCGCTCTCCTCTCAGCTTCCCTCTCCTTTCCTCTCCGACCGCTCACTTCTCTCTTCTGACCTCCCTTCACTGCCCCTCAATCCTGCTTTCTCTCTCTTTTCCGCTCCCTCTGTCGCCCTCTCTCTCTCTCTCTATTTCCACCTTCCCTTCTCTGTATGCCCACTCTTAGGTTTTCTTCCATTTATTTCTTTTTTGTTCCTTTGCTTGTTATAACGAATGCTCTCTGGAAGAGAGAGAACAACTTATTGAGTTTCTACTTCTTTCCTCTCCTTTTTGTTGCTTAGCTTATTTGTTGTCTTGGAGTCACTTGTTATATTTTATTTATTGATTGATTTATTTATTTCTATTATTTGCTGCTGGTGTCGAGAGAACATAGAGAAGAAAAGTTAGTGTAAAGTAGTGTATTGTTTTTGATATACTTTTATATATTATTATTAGGATTAGTATTATTATTATTATTGTTATTATTATATAAAGAGAGTTAATATTTGTATTATAATAATAATTATTATTATATAGAAAGAGGCAGTGTCCCCTCGAATGGAGAGAGAGGTGATGACAGCTGTTGTACTGTTGCTTTTTACTATTATGTTTTTAAAAAATTATTATTATTATTATGGTTGCTATTACCTTAAATTGTGCTATTTTATTTTCAAGATCTTTGTTATACAGTTATTATACAGTAGGTAATAAAGATGTGATAAATACTTTAATTATTATCTCTAAGTATTTCTCTACAACTAGTACCAAGTGTTTTACTAAATTTTTATTAACTATATATATATGGTAAATAATTGTCAAAAACTATTTTATAAACTGTGGACTAGGGTATAATACTGAAATATTTTATCTAGTTAGATAAGTTACATGACAAAATTTCGGCTGGTATTAAAATATTCTCTAAAAAAATTCTAAAATATGTTAATATAGTTTCTTTTTACCTATAAATCATATTCTCTAAAGTATGTTAATATAGTTTTTCAAATTCGTATATATATTGTTTATCTAATCTCCTTTGATTATCCTCATATCCAAGACTAAGCCCATTATTCCTATCCTCCTGCCAATTCTGTCTTTTCTCCTATCGACCCTAACCAATTTGACTGTTCTGAACTCGATGGAACCATCCGTGCCGCCAACAGAGGTCCCCTTGTGTAGTTGTTACCCGAAGTCGCAGTTCGTGCCCTTGATCATTGCAGTACACCAGGCGTCTTACCAGGCAAGACACCTTGTCTTTACTGTTTAATTTCTTGCTCAATATCATGCATGTTTTATTTCTTATAAGTTGTTATTTCAAAACTATATGTAGTTGCAAATTATTATAATTTAGTTTTCTTTATGCACTTGGCCTAGAGTTAAGGGACCACCTTTGTTTGTGTCGTATTCATTGGCCCGACACATGTGTGCCACGATGTCACGTGTCTCATATAGATTCGGACTTGCGTACCGACCGTACATCGGTGCGTACAGGATGAGCGTTAAGATATAACTGCTAATTTAATTGCCTAGAAGACTTAGCAGTTATTAGAAATATCGTGGTGTGGATTCAGCACGAGTAGTGCATGGGGAGGGGAAGACGGTTATTAGGCGCAGGGGCTTTCACACATTTACTTTTCTCTACCTGCCATTTGTGACTCAGCCGGGAGCTAGTGCACCGTGCACTTATTTACTTTTCTCTAGATGCCACTAGTGCCTCGGTTTAAACACAAATGTGTCGTACATTTACTTTCCTCTAGCTGCCGTTAGTGACTCACCCAAGAGCTAGTGGCCGTACATTTATTTTCCTCTAGATGCTCCTTAGCTCTCACCCGAGTGCTAATGGGCCGTGTATTTACTTTTTTCTAGATGCCACTAGTGCCTTGGTTGAAACGCTAACGCGCCGTGTTTCTAGTCTCGAGAGCCCTTGTGTGTAACGTTGTCTTCAAATTATATTTTCACATAGAATGGTTAAGGACCTTTATTTGTGTAGTCACATATACTTTTCTGTTGAGCTTTATTTATTCAGTTATTGGCATGATATTATGTGTCTTGTTACGTCCCTCTGAGGACCTGGTTATCTCGCCAGGTGTGTGCTCTTGTCTTTCGCAGGTGTTCTATCCGTGGCCATGATCGTCACTATTTCTTCGAGGATGATTGCACTTAGATCGTCTTCGCTTCGCTCGCCAAATTCAATTCTTTTCTCATGTATTTTCCTTTACTTTTTGGTAGTGGATTTGTCTCCGCCCAACATATTGTATCAAGATAATTCATTATCATTATATGATATCTTTCATTCATTTATTTTGTTATAGAAGAGATTAGTTATGGTTCTACTATATTTTGCAGCTTATGTATTCATACGAGGTTTCTTTATATTGGAGTGTACTTCGTATGTATACAGCTGGCATGTCTACGTTCCTAGTCCTACGTATTTTGGGACTGGGGCGTTACAGATTGAGACTCCTATAATAGTTACACCCCACAAGTCTGAAAATTCAGACCTGCATGGGCCACCGATAAAACCTTGTCACACCCCAGTACCAAAATACGGAGACGGACTAGGCCAGCTACTCCATAAGAGGTATACAAACGTCATATGGCGATCGTGGCTGTCAAGAGACAAGGTGGTGCATGCTACATTCAAGTCTCCTATGGTCATATAGAACATCTATGTCTCAATCATTCAAGCAAGAAAATATTAATTAATAAACATATGAGATAAAGCAGTAAGGCGTCCCTGACGCTTCATCAGAATGATCATAAGGATCTAGCTTTATAAGTTAGCTAGCCCAGAAAGTCAAAAGGTACATAATAATATTCAGCTGCAGTCTAATTTAATTACAGTTTATGCGAAGACAAAATATTCAGACTAGCAGGCTAAACAGGTGCCGGTGGCTAAACGTCAGAACATAAGTAAAGATACTAGAGTGGTGGAGAAGAAACTCACTCGAGTATCCCGCCAGCCATGTTTCTAGTATGCACCATTGACGTCAGGGAGGAAGGTCGGATCCTCAGGCTCTGCTACGTGATCTGGCCAAACAAAACCAGCGGGGTCAGTCCCGAATAGCAAGTACCACAAGGGAGTACAAAAGAGTGAGATAAAACCCAGACATAAAATAATAATAATAAGCTTCCTGTCGTAACTTCGGTCCACAGCCTGTCCTAGCACGATATACCAACCCAACAACCAAACAAGGACATGGATTGGACCACGCACCATGACAGTCCATGTCCCTCGGCTACTAACGGAAGGCTCAAGCACAGTCAAGTCATTTTTCCAAGCGGCCATTCAATCCTGCGGCTTTCTATATTTGGCGGAGTTATCCCCGATATACTGATTAAAAGGAATCCTCAGATCGTGTCAACCCGGCAGGGCTAGCCAAACCATAAGACATATAACACATTGATTATGCACCAGTCCCCCGGAGGGCTACCGCGCTAAAACATTTAACACATAGCTCGTAGGAGTCGAATATAGCTATCCGCTATAGGCGAATGAAACCATATCCGTGGCGGCCAACCCGACACGTCCGGACTGGACCTGGGGTGGCTAGTATGGCACGATATCGGGATTCTTTCCACCCAATGCATCTACTAAGTTAGTTGCCTAGTTAATCTCTAGGTTACCCTCAGAGTTCACATGTCGTGGTCACATGTTCACCCCTCTAGATATCGTACATTGTACGAGTACCCCAAGACGGGATCCGTACTGACTCAAGGAGTCTTACGTATGTTCCCCCTTCTTGGTGTAATGTAACACACATCACATACCACGTCATTGCTACCGACCATTTGCTATGTAAATGTTGGACTCTTAGAAGTACTGGCAGGTATCACGTAGGAACACTTAGCGCATAGGATTGCACCTTGGTGCTCACATAGATTGTACCTTAGTACACACATAGGGTTATCCAGCCATCACATAGGTAGTCATATTTGAAATGAGGACTAAGACATAAAAGAACATGCGGCCATGCTCATACGGCCAACGCTCATACGGCCAGACTATCTGCGACCCAGACTCATGCGGCTGAGCAATGAGGTCCGCATGATTTCCTACGGCTGCACTCATGCGGCTGAGGAAAGAGCTCATGCGGCTCGGAAAGATAGGCTCCTGTGTTTAGGGAAGCAGGGGCTCCTGCGTCTGAAGGAAAAGGGCACATACGGTTAAGGACAGCAGGCCTATGCGGCCGGAGGGTGGGGTCTTATGCGGCCAAGAACCAATCAAGCATATGCGACAATGACCATACGGCTAAGGCCTATGCGGCAAGGAAGGGAATGGCTCATGCGGCTCGGGGAATCGGGCTTATGCGGCCAGGAAAGAACCAAGTCCATGCGGCCAGAGTTAAGGAGTCTTATGCGGCTGAAGAAAGTACGGGCATATGCGGCCAGGAAAAAAATGCATGCAGCTAGAGAGAGAACGGGGAGCATGCAGCTCAGGAAGGACCAAGTTGTCACGCCCCAGTACTGAAATACGGAGACGGACTAGGCCAGCTACTCCATATGAGGTATATAAACGTCATACGGCGATCGTGGCTGTCAAGAGACAAGGGGGTGCATGCTACAATCAAGTCTCCTATGGTCTCACAGAGCATCTAGGTCTCAATCAATCAAACAAGAAGCAGTAAATAATGATCATATAAGATAAAGCAGTAAGGCGTCCCCGACGCATCATCAAAATGATCATGGGGATCTAGCTTTATAAGTTAGCTAGCCCAGAGAGTCATAGGTACATAATTGTATTCAGCTGCAGTCTGATTTAATTACAAATTATGCAAGACAAAATATCCAGATTAGCCGGCTAACAGGTGCCGGTGGCTAAACGCCATAACATAAGTAAAGATACTAGAGTGGTGAAGAAGAAACCCACTCGAGTCCCCCGCCAGCCATGCTCCTAGTATGCACCATTGACGTCGGGGAGAAAGTTTGGATCCTCAGGCGCTGCTACGAGATCTGGCCAAACAAAACCAGCGGGGTCAGCCCCGAATAGCAAGTACCACATTGAAGCACAAAAGAGTGAGATAAAACCCAAGCATAAATTAATAATACTAGTAATAATAAAAGCTTCCGGTCGTAACCTCGGTCCACAGCCTGTCCTAGCACGATAGCCCAACCCAACAACCAAACAAGGACATGGGTTGGACCACGCACCTTGACAGTCCATGTCCCTTGGCTACTAACGGAAGTTATAAGGCACAGTCAAGTCATTTTTCAAGCGGCCATTCATTCATGCGGCTTTCTATATTTGGCGGAGTTATCCCCGCAATAATGATTAAAAGGAATCCTCAGATCGTGTCAACCCAGCAGGGCTAGCCAAACCATAAGACATATAGCACATTGATTATGCACCGGTCCCCCGGAGGGCTACCGCGCTAAAACATATAACACATAGCTCGTAGGAGTCGGATATAGCCATCCGCTATAGGCGAGTGAAACCATATCCGTGGTGGCCAACCCGACACGTCAGGACTGGTCCTGGGGTGGCTAGTATGGCACGATCTCGGGATTCTTCCCACCCAATGCATCTACCAAGTTAGTTGCCTAGTTAATTCCTAGGTTATTCTCGGAGTTCACATGTCGTGGTCACATGCTCACTCCCCTATATGTCGTACATTGTACGAGTACCCCAAGAAGTGATCCTTACGGGCTCATAGAGTCATACGTATGTACTCCCTTCTTGGTGTAATGCGACACACAACAGTACCATGTCATTGCTACTGACCAATTGCTATGTAAATGCTGGACTCTTGGAGGTACTGACAGGTATCACATAAGAACACTTAGCACATAGGATAGCACATCGATGCTCACATAGATTGTACCTTAGTACACACATAGGGTTATCCAGCATACGCATAGGAGTTAGATCAGGAATGAGGACCAAAACACAAAAGGAAAATAGAACAAGAAGGTACTTATGCACTTAGGGTGTGAAGAGCTCGCTAGTCATGAAGATTCTTAAAGCCAAGACAAAGATCTACAACTTTCATGTTGGGAGTTAGGAGAAATTCTGGCCACAATTCAGTCAAATAGGACTTAAAATAGCCAAAAACAGCCAAAATAGGCACTATGCGGCACTATTCAGCACTATGCAACACTATGCAGCATTCTTATGTGGCTCGGCACTATACAGCATTCTCATGCGGCTCGGCACTATGCGGCACTATGCAGAATTCTTATGCGGCTCGGCACTATGCAGCATCCTCATGCGGCTCGGCACTATGCGTCACTATGCAGAATCCTTATGCGGCTCGGCACTATGCGGCACTATGCATCATCCTCATGCGGCTCGGTACTATGCAGCATCCTCATGCGGCTCGACACTATACAGCATCCTCATGCGACAGCATCCTCATGCGGCTCGGCACTATGCAGCATCCTCATGCGGCTCGGCACTATGTGGCACTATGCAGAATCCTTATGTGGCTCGGCACTATGCGGCACTATGCAGGATCCTCATGCGGCTCGGCACTATGCAGCATCCTCATGCGGCTCGGCACTATGCGGTACTATGCAGCATTCTTATGCGGCTCGGTACTATGCAGCATTATGCGGCACTATGCAGCATTCTTATGCGGCTCGGCACTATACAGCATTCTCATGCGGCTCGGCACTATGCGGCACTATGCAGCATTATGCAGCATTCTTATGCGGCTCGGCACTATGCGACACTATGCAGCATCCTCATGCGGCTCGGCACTATGCGGCACTATGCAGCGGCACTATTCATCGTCCCTGCCAAAATCAGGACTGATGACATAGAAAATATCCAAATATTGTTTTGGCCATAACTTCCTCAAAACAAGTCGAAATCTAACTTTTCAACGGTCAAAATTGTGTAGAATCAAATTTTCTACAACCTATGACCATTAGTTTTCGAAAATAACCAAGTTTGGTAGATCAAAACCATGTAAATACATAAAATCCTAGTTTTAGAAACTTAGATCTACACCAAACTAGCCATTAAAATCAAAAACTCCAAGAACTAAACTTGTAGAGAATGAAGAGAAGAACAATATAGACAAATAATATCAAAGGAAAAATCTAAAATAAAAAATGCACAAATCTCCACTTTTGAGCAAGTTGTACTTGCCTAAGGATGGTGGTTGAAGAAAATAAATGGAGGAGTGAATGAGGAGAGAGAGTGAGGAAGAGAATATAAATAGGGGTTGGGTTGGCTTAAGAAAACCCTAACCTCTAAACATGCTATAACCATTCCACTAATTACATGCTTAAAACTATGCAACCATTAAATAATAAATAGAATTATACAGATGCTAAATACAGGATACCATGTACAGAATTCATGAAAGAATACGTCTATTGGGATCGGGGAGTGACATCTCTATCCTCCTTAGAAAAATTCCGTCCTCGGAATTTCTGCCAAGACAAGATAGAGAAATTCGGGCAAGCAAGGTGTAATTACAATATACACAAACAACCTATCATTAGCAGTCATTGATCACATATTTTAAAATGGTGCAAAACATGCATGTAATCGGGTTACCAAGGCATGAGGAGAAACATACCTTCTGAGTCGAACAAGTGCGGATACCGAGATCTAATCTCGTCCTCGCGCTCCCAGGTTGACTCTTCCGGAGAGTGATGGCCCCAAGCGACACGGACAAGGTTAATAGTCCGGTTCTTAAGCACCTTCTCTCGCCGGTCCAAAATAGACACGGGTTGTTCCTCGTAAGTTAGGTCGGTACCAACGACTAACTCCGAATGATCGAGGACATGACTCGGATCCGGGACATACCCACGCAACTGAGATACATGAAACACATCATGTATGCCAGATAGCGAGGGAGGAAGGGCAAGCCGATAAGCAACATCGCCTACCCGAGCGAGAATCTCAAAAGGACCAACGAATCTCGGACTAAGCTTTCCTCGGTTTCCAAATCTAATGACACCCCGAGTAGGCGAAATCCGCATAAAAACTTGGCCACCAACGCCAAACTCTAGAGGCCTACGATGCTGATCTGCCCAGTGTCGGTGTCTGTCCTGCGCGACTCAAAGCCGCTCTCTGATCAACTTGACTGTCTCCACTGTCTGCGTGATCATCTCTGGTCCCAACAATTTTCTTTCTCCCACATCGTCCCATGCCAGAGGGGACCTGCACTTCCTTCCGTATAATGCTTCAAACGGTGCCATCTGTATACTTGTCTGATAACTATTATTGTAAGAGAACTCTACTAAATGAAGATGATCTTCCCAAGTTCCACCGAAGTCCAAAGTACAAGCCCGTAACATATCTTCCAAGGTCTGAATGGTTCTCTCTGATTGTCCGTCCGTCTGCGGATGATAGGCTGTACTGAACCTCAACTTAGTACCCAAACTTTGATGCAAACTTTGCCAAAAATGAGAGGTAAACCGTGTGTCTCGATCTGATACTATGCTGACTGGAACACCATGCTGCCTTACAATCTGCTTTATATACATTTCTGCCAACTGCTCAGTAGACTGTCCTACTCTGAAAGGAAGAAAATGAGCAACCTTCGTGAGCCGATCCACGATTACCCAAACTGCGTTTCGACCGGTCGGAGATCTAGGTAAACCGGTCACAAAGTCCATCGTGATGTGATCCCACTTCCACTTCGAAATAGGAAGCGGCTGTAACAATCCTGCTGGTCTCTGCTGCTCTGCCTTCACTTGCTGACATACCAAACATTTGGATACGAACCTCGCTATCTCCCTCTTCATGCCATTCTACCAAAAGTGCTGCTTCATATCCTGGTACATCTTTGTGCCTCCGGGATGAATGGAATAAGGAGAACTATGAGCCTCTGACATCACTTCTTGTCGAAGGTCTCCACCTGGTACACAAAGACGGTTTCCGAACCTAGGTGTACCATCCTCATGGATTACTAACTCCTTCCTGAGACCTGACTCACACTCTGATCGAAGCTTCTGGATCCGCGGATCCTCTACCTGGGCTGCTCTGATCCTCTCTACTAAAATAGACTGAATCTGTAAACTGGCCATAACTCCTGTATCTTGTGGCAAGATCACTTCAATTTCCATTTCCTGAAGGTCTTCCAAAATATGCCTTTGCGAGGTTAAAACGAATGCACCACCTCTCCTGCTCAAGGCATCTGCTACCACATTCGCCTTGCCTGGATGATACTGAAGATTTACATCAAAGTCCTTCAGTAACTCCAACCATCTTCTCTGTCTCATGTTCAGGTCCCTCTGGGTAAATACATACTTTAAGCTCTTATGATCGGTGTAAATCTCCACTCGATCCCCATATAAATAGTGCCTCCATAACTTAAGCGAGAACACTACTGCTGCTAATTCCAGGTCGTGGGTCGGATAGTTCTTTTCATGGTTCCGAAGCTGTCGAGATGCATATGCTATCACCTTACCATGCTGCATCAATACACACCCAAGTCCCTTTCCGGATGCGTCACAATACACTGTAAACCCTCCCGATCCTACTGGAAGTGTCAAGATCGGGGCTGAGATTAATCTCTTCTTCAACTCTTCAAATGATGTCTGACATTCTGCTGACCAAACAAACTCTATATCTTTATGCGTCAAACGCGTCAAGGGTGCCGAAATCCTGGCAAAATCTGCCACGAACCTCCGATAATAACCTGCCAATCCCAAGAAACTACGCACTTCTGCTACCGTCTTCGGAACTGGCCAATTCTCTACTGCATCAACCTTCTTCGGATCTACTGACACTCCTGCTCCAGAAATAATATGTCCCAGGAACGAAATACGATCCAACCAAAACTCATATTTACTAAGCTTCGCATAAAGTTGGTGCTCCCTCAAGGTCTGCAAAACTGTCCGAAGATGTTTCTCATGTTCTTCTTCACTACTGGAATAAACAAGGATGTCATCTATAAACACTACTACAAACTTATCCAAATAGGGTAGAAAGATGCGGTTCATCAAGTCCATGAACACGGCTGGGGCATTAGTCAATCCAAATGGCATCACCAGAAACTCATAATGTCCATACCGCGATCTAAATGCTGTCTTAGGTATGTCCTGCTCCCGGACCCTCACTTGATAATATCCAGATCGAAGATCAATCTTAGAGAAGACGCAGGCCTTACTCAATTGATCAAATAAGTCATCAATCCTTGGTAATGGATACTTGTTCTTTACTGTCACTGCATTCAACTGTCGGTAATCAATACACATTCGCGTCGATCCATCCTTCTTGGGTACTAAAATCACCGGTGCTGCCCAGGGTGATTCACTGTCTCGGATAAACTGCTTCGCCTTCAGTTCTTCTTCATGCTGGTACAACTTGTCCAATTCTGACTGCGACATCCTGTAAACTCTGTCGACTTTAGGCTCCGTCCCAAGATTCAACTCAATACAAAACTCCACATCCCTCACCGGTGGTAAACCTGGAAGCTCATCTGGAAATACATCAAGAAACTCTCTGACCACTCTTGGAATCTGTTTCTGCTCTGCCAATGATTCTGCAACGATGCCCTTGGGTCGATCCTCCAATGATCGAACAAAGACGAACTCCTCAACGCCAGGTACATTAAATACTACCCTACCTCTCCGACAATCTATAGTCGCATGACTGTCTCTCAACCAGTCCATGCCTAGGACAACGTCAAAGTTGCCCATAGGGAACTCAATCAAAGATGCGGGCAATAATCGCCCACTCACTACGACTGGACACGCTAGGCATACCCTGCTAACTCCTACGAGCCCATTACCAGTGAGTATATTCATCCTCTCTGGCAATGTCTCGAACTCCAATCCAATACGTGTCGCAAATCGTGCAGATATAAAAGAGTGGGTAGCCCCCGAATCAAACAATGCTACTGCAGGAAAAGAGGTAACAGAAATATTACCTGCAACCACGTCGCCTGAAGCTAGTGCATCCTCCAGTGATAAGGTGAAGGCCTGGCCCTGGCCTTGCTGAGTTCCCTGGTGCTGCCTTCCTCGACCATGCTGTTGCTGTGGCCTCTGCGGGCCTTCCTGGTTCTGCGCCTGGCGAAACATCTGAGCCTGTGTCGATAGACGCTGAGCTAGTGGCCTTACGGCCAATGCTGGTCCTCGATTCGGTGCTGCCCCCGGAGCTGGCAACGCCGGAAACTGCTGAACTGGCCCTCCTGGCCTCTGTATCATAGGACAATTGGCAATCCTGTGGTCTGGACTGCCACACCTCATGCACAATCCGTTAGCTGAACGACACATATCCCTAGTGTGCCCTCCCTTACCGCAGTAAGTACATCCAATGGGTGCCCCCTGGCGCTGCTGCTGGTTCCTCTACGGCTGATGCCGAGCTGGTGCTGTTATTTCTGATACTGCCGTCCTCCGCGGCGCTCCTGACTCATGAATACGGATGCCGGGTGCTGGCGCCGATGTTCGCTGCACTGCTCCTCCGCCCCTACTCTGGGGATGTGACCTCTTCTGGCCTCCATGTCGTGTCACCAACCTTTGTTGGGTGAGTTCATGCCTCCGAGCAGCCGTTAAAACGGCGTCAAAAGTCTGATAGTCGTGCCCTTCTATTAGCTGTAGAATCTCCAAATGAAGTCCCTGCTGGAATCTCATAGCCTTCTCTGGCTCTGTAGCCACCATCATTGGTGCAAACCGACTCAGTCTGCAGAACTCTGCTGCATATCCATCCACCGTCATACCAGCCTGCTTGAGACCGATAAACCTCTGTTGTAGCTCATACCGCGCTACCACGCCAAAGTACTTGGCCTTGAATCTGGTACTGAAGCTATCCCAAGGAACAGGACGCCTCATTCCAACCTCTTCCTATGCCCACCAGTCGCGGGCGAGATCCTGAAGTAACAGTCTGACCTGGTCAACCTTCTCTTCTGCGGGAACCTTAGCTGCAGTCAATATGGCCTCAGCATCCTGAAGCCATGCATCCGCCGTGATGGCATCCTCCGTACCGTCAAAATATCTCGGATTAAGTCGACAAAACCTCCCTGACGCTCCCGAATCATTTCTGACACTTCTCTCAAGGGCTAATTGTAACCCCTGATTCAATAGCACATTCTGTTCCTGCTGCTGGGTCTGTTGTTGCTGATGGGCTGCCACCTGACGCTGCTGAGTGGCCAGGAATCCCCGGATGACCTCCAGGAGTGCTGCAGCATCAGGTACTGTCGTCGCTGCCGGTACTGCCGGGGTTGCGGGAGTTTCTAGAACCCGCGGCTCCACTGGCTCTGATATCACTTCCACTCGGATCTGGTCAGGAGAAGACATTCCTTCCGGCTGCTGCCCCGTCGAGCCATGCTCTACTGGATGTTCCTCCATGTTGGCCTCACCAGCTACTGAGAATGAAGCACCCCTATAGGGAAAGATACATGATATTAAATGACAGGACGATGAAGATTCGAGGATGCAATTCAAGTTATCAATCAAGATGAGGGAAGAGAAATCGAGGCAAGAGATTCAAAGAGAACAAGTTTTGATTGAGACTCCTATAATAGTAACACCCCACAAGTCTGAAAATCAGACCTGCATGGGCCACCAATAAAACCTTGTCACGTCCTAGTACCGAAATACGGAGACGGACTAGGCCAGCTACTCCATATGAGGTATATAAACGTCATACGGCGATCGTGGCTGTCAAGAGACAAGGGGGTGCATGCTACAATCAAGTCTCCTATGGTCTCACAGAGCATCTAGGTCTCAATCAATCAAACAAGAAGCAGTAAATAATGATCATATAAGATAAAGCAGTAAGGCGTCCCCGACGCATCATCAAAATGATCATGGGGATCTAGCTTTATAAGTTAGCTAGCCCAGAGAGTCATAGGTACATAATTGTATTCAGCTGCAGTCTGATTTAATTACAAATTATGCAAGACAAAATATCCAGATTAGCCGGCTAACAGGTGCCGGTGGCTAAACGCCATAACATAAGTAAAGATACTAGAGTGGTGAAGAAGAAACCCACTCGAGTCCCCCGCCAGCCATGCTCCTAGTATGCACCATTGACGTCGGGGAGAAAGTTTGGATCCTCAGGCGCTGCTACGAGATCTGGCCAAACAAAACCAGCGGGGTCAGTCCCGAATAGCAAGTACCACATGGAAGTACAAAAGAGTGAGATAAAACCCAAGCATAAATTAATAATACTAGTAATAATAAAAGCTTCCGGTCGTAACCTCGGTCCACAGCCTGTCCTAGCACGATAGCCCAACCCAACAACCAAACAAGGACATGGGTTGGACCACGCACCTTGACAGTCCATGTCCCTTGGCTACTAACGGAAGTTATAAGGCACAGTCAAGTCATTTTTCAAGCGGCCATTCATTCATGCGGCTTTCTATATTTGGCGGAGTTATCCCCGCAATAATGATTAAAAGGAATCCTCAGATCATGTCAACCCAGCAGGGCTAGCCAAACCATAAGACATATAGCACATTGATTATGCACCGGTCCCCCGGAGGGCTACCGCGCTAAAACATATAACACATAGCTCGTAGGAGTCGGATATAGCCATCCGCTATAGGCGAGTGAAACCATATCCGTGGTGGCCAATCCGACACGTCAGGACTGGTCCTGGGGTCGCTAGTATGGCACGATCTCGGGATTCTTCCCACCCAATGCATCTACCAAGTTAGTTGCCTAGTTAATCCCTAGGTTATTCTCGGAGTTCACATGTCGTGGTCACATGCTCACTCCCCTATATGTCGTACATTGTACGAGTACCCCAAGAAGTGATCCTTACGGGCTCATAGAGTCATACGTATGTACTCCCTTCTTGGTGTAATGCGACACACAACAGTACCATGTCATTGCTACTGACCAATTGCTATGTAAATGCTGGACTCTTGGAGGTACTGACAGGTATCACATAGGAACACTTAGCACATAGGATAGCACATCGATGCTCACATAGATTGTACCTTAGTACACACATAGGGTTATCCAGCATACGCATAGGAGTTAGATCAGGAATGAGGACCAAAACACAAAAGGAAAATAGAACAAGAAGGTACTTATGCACTTAGGGTGTGAAGAGCTCGCTAGTCATGAAGATTCTTAAAGCCAAGACAAAGATCTACAACTTTCATGTTGGGAGTTAGGAGAAATTCTGGCCACAATTCAGCCAAATAGGACTTAAAATTGCCAAAAACAGCCAAAATAGGCACTATGCGGCACTATTCAGCACTATGCAACACTATGCAGCATTCTTATGCGGCTCGGCACTATGCAGCATTCTCATGCGGCTCGGCACTATGCGACACTATGCAGAATCCTTATGCGGCTCGGCACTATGCAGCATCCTCATGCGGCTCGGCACTATGCGGCACTATACAGAATCCTTATGCGGCTCGGCACTATGCGGCACTATGCATCATCCTCATGCGGCTCGGTACTATGCAGCATACTCATGCGGCTCGGCACTATACAGCATCCTCATGCGGCTCGGCACTATGCAGCATCCTCATGCGGCTCGGCACTATGCGGCACTATGCAGAATCCTTATACGGCTCGGCACTATGCGGCACTATGCATCATCCTCATGCGGCTCGGTACTATGCAGCATCCTCATGCGGCTCGGCACTATGCAGCATCCTCATGCGGCTCGGCACTATGCGGCACTATGCAGCATTCTTATGCGGCTCGGCACTATGCAGCATTATGCGGCACTATGCAGCATTCTTATGCGGCTCGGCACTATGCAGCATTCTCATGCGGCTCGGCACTATGCGGCACTATGCAGCACTATGCAGCATTCTTATGCGGCTCGGCACTATGCGGCACTATGCAGCATCCTCATGCGGCTCGGTACTATGCGGCACTATGCAGCGGCACTATTCATCGTCCCTGCCAAAATCAGGACTGATGACATAGAAAATATCCAAATATTGTTTTGGCCATAACTTCCTCAAAACAAGTCGAAATCTAACTTTTCAACGGTCAAAATTGTGTAGAATCAAATTTCCTACAACCTATGACCATTAGTTTTCGAAAATAACCAAGTTTGGTAGATCAAAACCATGTAAATACAAAAAACCCTAGTTTTAGAAACTTAGATCTACACCAAACTAGCCATTAAAATCAAAAACTCCAAGAACTAAACTTGTAGAGAATGAAGGGAAGAACAATATAGACAAATAATATCAAAAGAAAAATCTAAAATGAAAAATGCACAAATCTCTACTTTTGAGCAAGTTGTACTTGCCTAAGGATGGTGGTTGAAGAAAATAAATGGAGGAGTGAATGAGGAGAGAGAGTGAGGAAGAGAATATAAATAGGGGTTGGGTTGGCTTAAGAAAACCCTAACCTCTAAACATGCTATAACCATTCCACTAATTACATGCTTAAAACTATGCAACCATTAAATAATAAATAGAATTATACAGATGCTAAATACAGGATACCATGTACAGAATTCATGAAAGAATACGTCTATTGGGATCGGGGAGTGACACAAGTTCATGCGGCCGAGTTAACTCGTCGCATGAAAAGTCATGCGGCTAAGGGAACTCATGCGGCTGAAGGAGCAGAAGTCCATGTGGCTACTAAATATGCGGATGCGAGTGCTTATGCGGCTGCGAATGCTCATGCGGCTGTAATTGCTCATGCGACTGAGAATAATCATGCGGCTGAGAATACTCATACGGCAAGGGCACTATTCATCGTTCCTGTCATAACCAGCGCAGACGAACCTAGGAGATGTCAAAATATTGTTTTGACCATAACTTCCTCCAAACAAGTCAAAATCTAACTTTTCAAAGGTCAAAATTTTGTAGAATCAAATTTCCAACAACATGAGACCTTTAGATTTTGAAAATAACTAAGTTTGACAGATCAAAACCATAAAGATCAATGAAACCCTAGTTTTTAGGAACTTAGATCTACACTAATCTAGCCATTAGAATCAAAATCTTCAAGAACTAAACTTGTAGAGAATAAAGAGAAGAACAATATAGACAAATAATATCAAGAAAAAATAAAAAAATAAGAAATGCACAAATCTCCACTTTTGAGCAAGTTGTACTTGCCTATGGGTGGTAGTTGAGGGAAATAAATTTGGAAGAGTAAATGAGGAGAGAGAGAGAGAGTGAGAAAGAGAATATAAATAGGGATTTAGGAAAACCGTAATCCCTAATCTCCATCCACCCCACTAATGACAAGCTTAAAAGCTACATGCAACCATTAATAAATAATAAACAGAATTATACACATGCTAAATACAGATACCGCATATAGAATTCATGAAAGAATATGTATATCGGGATCGGGGAGTGACATACAACCAAGAAATTTTGCTTATCTCTATTACAATTGGTACAATACTCCAACTCAATGTTCATCAACGAACGCCCCGAAGGTCACGAACATTTCGAAGGCACCATGCCGCATCGACAGTTATGTCACATCCGTGCCACAACTGTTCTCTTCTTCGCAACGATGCCATCTTTTGTAAGTCTCGAGTACTGTCACTTCCGTTTTCTGTTATACGTATTTTCAGTATACGTGTACGGATTTCTGACGTTTGTTAGGTGACCCGTAGTTAGACTTGTCTTGCTTAGCCTGATCCTGGTTTAATCTTGCCTTGATTTATTTTTGTTCATCTTGGTTTGGCTTGGCTTGGCTTGGTTTGTTTTGGTTTGAGATGGAGAGATTTTGTATAAAACTAACTCCTTCTCTCTCTCCTCATTCACTTCTTCATTTACTTCTTCATCCTCTTCATTTACTCCTCCCACCTACCAAGTCCTAGGCAAGTACAACTTGCTTCATGATGGATCTCAAGTTTTATTGTTCCATTCTTTTTTTTACTTGATTCTAAGTCTCTTTAGAACTTGGAGTTTTTATTTTCCATGGATAGATCCTTGTAGATCTAGACTTAAAATTTTTCTATTTTTCTTGGTTTTAATCTCTAAAAACTTGTTATTTCTAAAAACTAATGGTTCTATGTTGTAGAGAATTCAATTTTTACAGTTTTGGCTTTTATTTCGTTTGATTTCGACTTCGGATGAGAAAGTTATGGCCATGGCAAATTTTTGGAACTTTCATGGCTGAAATTGTTGTTGGGGACGATGACCCCCATGCGCCCAGGAGACCATGCGCCATGAAGTCCCAGCAACGCATTCTTTGACTCCGAGCGTGTCATACGCGTAGTCTTCCTACGCGCATGTACTGAAGATGCAGCGTGAGTTCTGATGCGCAGGAATTCTGATACGCGAATGTGCAAGAATTCTGATGCGCGGATACACAGGAATTTTCATGCACCGGAATTGCATTATTTTGTTATTTTTGTCCGTTTAAGCTATTTTTTAGCTAGAATCTCAAAAAAACTCAGAACATGAAAGTTTTAGATCTTTGTCTCAGCTTCAAGAATCTTCCTGTCTCACTTTAATTAGGGTTTATATGTGACTTATGGTTTCATTTCCATATGGATATTCTCGATCTTCTTTGCATGTTTTATATACTTGACCTAAATTGCGGCGACCCAAATTGACACTTGATAGTCTTGAGCTAGTAACTTGAATCTGGCACGAACATGATAACATGAACACGACATGATAACTCTTGATAGTGACCCGTCGTGGTGTACTCTTGACAAGCAACATGACATGATAATTCTTGATAGTGGTCTATCGTGACGCACTCTTGACATGATAAGTAACCTGACATGATATGATAATTTTGAACGTTGTTGCGACAGCTACCTGGACTTACTAAATAACTCTTGTCTTGACACCGTGGTTGATTCTCTTGGTTGTGCATGTACAAGCTACATGTCTCGTCTCGCATCATGCCTAGAACATGAATTCCTGATTACCACGGTCAGGGATGTATAATGAATCTGACTAGGGTAATAACTAAATTGATCAAGTAGTTCATAAAAAGATTTTCCAGCTACAGGCAGTCCCATTATCTGGGCGCTTTAATTGGACTTGTAGCCTGCCGTCGAGTAGGGTACATTTCCAGCACACTGTCATGTGTTGTACCCCCAAGTCACCTAATCTAACTCTCTCAACTTGTAACTGGATAACCTGGATTAAGTCTGTAGGGCTTGTGGCTGTTGGAACATCTCATTGCATCTTGTTAGTAATTAGGCTTGTGATAACCCTAGTTAGCTAAAAGTATCAAGCCGTACTCATTGCTTGGCCGTGATTGATAGATGGAGTCTAGTCTAGTCTTGTCTAGACAGGTCAGTACATGGTTACTTCAGCACGTTACTGTTATGCTTTACTTATTCGATAATTGATTAGAAACCAAGTTCTGTTCTGGTGAAGGGTTACAACCCCGGTCCTTATTTGATTTACGGGTTGTAACTTGGTTACTGGAATAGTCCTTTAGTTATCTTATCGTTTATCACCATGTTTTCTCTAACTCATGTTTTTCGTTATCCTTTATAAATCATGTGCTAACATACTAGTTTTAGTTCTTAAGTGAAGCCTCCCTTGTGGCACTTGCTCTTTCTGGGTTCTAATCCAGCTGGTTTTGTATGGCCAGATTTCGGAGTAGCTTTCGAGGATCTCCCAGCCTTCCATCCAGATGGTGAATACTAGACGCAACCTTGGCAATGAGTGAATTTTATTTTGTTCTCCCACTCTATTGTAAATTATTTTTTTGAGGCGTTTAGCCGTCGGGCAAGTGTTAGCTCGTGTTGAATTTATATTCTTGTCTGCCTAAGGGCTGTAACATGATTGACAAATCCTAGGGTTGATCATGTATGACTTAAACTCTTGCTAATATTCGCGTTTTGTACGACTAGCTTCATGATCATCTGAATATGTAATATTTGGGACGCCTTACTTTGTATGTCTGATGATCTTATATCTTGTAACATTTACTTGCTTGCTTGAGTTGAGACACTAGGCTTGTTCTTGACCATAAGTGACTGTTGGCTTGTAGTTAAACCCTCATGTATCTAGACAGCCGTGACTGTATATCGAGGTAGATTATACTTCAATGTACGTAGCTGGCTGTGTCTGTCTCCCGCTTTCCAGTATTCTGGTTCTGGGGCGTGACAAGCACATAAGTGCACTTTGATATAGTTATTTTCCATTTTTTCTGTCGTACATTCGATGCACGTCTCGATTCAGTATTTTCGTATTCTACGCCTTAGTGTTCAATACGTTAGACTTATGTTTCTTTCCTCCGACTCGTGCAACTGAGGCACGCCTCGATAGGATAATCAATGTTCTATAGCTCTTGCACTGAGGCACTCGCACCGATATTATAGTCTTATAATGTTCTAACATACTAACTCGTACGCGAGGGTACGTAATGACTCGTGCGTTGAGGCACTTGTCGATACAGTTATCCCATGTTCTTATGGCTTGCGCACCGAGACGCTCGTCTTTGTGATATTCAATATTCCATAGCGACTCGTACATTTGTTGTACGATTTATTTTAATTATTCTATCTAGTGTTCGATACGCACTATGTTTCTCTCCTTCGAGCTATGCTCGTGGTCTCGATAGGTTAACTCAGCATACAATGATATATTTTATTTAGGCATGAAGGAGTAGGAAAGAGAAGTCAATGTCCCCCTACCTTGAGCCAATACGCCTTGTCGTTTTGTCGAGCCGATACGGCTCTATTTCATAACTTCGTTGCACAGCCAACTCTCCTAACTTAGCCATTCGAGCACTTTATGCTTCATTGAATTATACGATCGATTTGGCTTACCGTGCCAATGCCTCAGTCCGTCGCGAGGCGACGATTGGTTTTGCGGACACCTTTCTGAATAAGACAAAATATCGACCTCTAATATTTCAACGTAAATATATAGCCTGCACACGAAACCAACTAAAATCAATACTCTCCGAATCGGTTAATGTAGTGCCCCATTTCCCGTCCACAGGGTGCGCGAGAAAGGAACATTGTCGCTATCGATTCGGTCGGCACCGATAGGTCGGGATCGATCGAATCGATCGAACAGGAACGGTTGAATTAAGATCCACTCCCCGTTATGGAGTGGCTTCTTCGGAACCAAGTCCCATATTCAGCAGATTGCGCCTCGAGGATAGACTCTGCGGCTGAGTCGGAAGAGACCTCCCGTTGCTCTGCTTTTCATGCCGTAATTGCTTCTTTGGCTTTGGTTTTCTGAATGTATTTTCGTGAATGTTTTTGATGGTTTTCATGGCTTGCCTTTCGAACTTCGCATTCGTATCGAATTTTCTTGAATAACACAGTGTTCTAATCAGTTGCTTGTGCGATTTTAGGTGATCGCGTAGGCAACGTCTAGCGTGGCCAACCAGTTTCTTGCCTCAAGTAAATACTAAGGTGAGTGGCTAACCCTTCTCCCCTCGACCCTCTTCTCTAATACATTATCAATACTAGACGTGTTATGCTAGATTTAATGCAACTAAATGAATGATATTCCAATGAACGGTCACGCGACGTCTCACGTATACGAACTATAAACTGCTTTTCATATAACCTTATCGTGTTGTAATTACCGTATTATATAGAACCGTGCTAAGAAAAGACGAATTGATTAAATGAATGTCGCAACAATACCATAAAGATGTGCCTTGAAATAATAATTAACTTAGCACGGTCATGGACAACTTGTCGACAAGGGCGATTGTTTCTTCGGACGGTATCCCAAGGCCACGGGACCGTTCCGGCCTAGGAAGAAACACGGATAGCTATGCCGGATGCATGCCACGGTAGGCAGTGGCTTTCAACATGGCTCGCTACCTGCGCTGAAGGACCTCTGTCTACCAAGCTAAATGTCCAGGATGGCTTGTCGTGCCAGTGACCCTCACGAATGCACTCTATTATGTTTCCGTATTATCAACATAACAGAAAAGAACATGGTAAGTATACGCTACAATGACGCGCTCTGCCGGGGGTAAGATCTATCGTCGTTATACTGTTGTGCCTTCAAATATAGGTTTGAAATAATTAGGATGGCTAGAAACTTCACTAAATATTTGCATGCACGTTCACTTAAATTCTTCAACAAATGAGAGCACGGGATTTAAATTGCCATGCACCAGTACAAAGTGTAATGTACTGACCCTCGCTCTCAGCAGGTACCCGTAACCCGGATAGCGTGCCAAGGGACTGAGGGCGACGCTCATTTCTTTTTAAGCCTTGCTAGTGTGAAGGCTAACTCTGCAAGTTTTGAAGACTCCAGTTCAACTGCATTATGCAGCGCAAACTCCCACCGATCTCAGGTCTTAGAGAGTCATTTTGATGTTTTGTAAAAAGGAATGTAAATGTATGGAGTGACTATCTCATCGATGTCGGTTGTAAGCCTGAGAGGCCTCTTTTGTAATCGAGTCTGTATTCTAACTTATTATCAATGAAAATACAAGTTTCCCTCTCTATATAAATGAGTTAAATTTCTCTGCGTACTCTTATAAATGTTGTTGTTTCGGATAACCTTATGAACCGCCTTGTGTAAGCGCAACTTAGGCTTGCACGACATCACGCCCGGGGGCCGACTATCGATTCTACCGAATCGGGGCATGACATAATGGTATCAGAGCACGGCTTTACGTCCTTTGACCTTCCGTTCTAAGACTTAAACTCTTGATTCCGCATAAATGAGATATGTCATTCCATACGAGTGAGTCCGTAATAAGTTTTATGACTAATGCATTTTGCCTTCAAAAATCCCAGAAGGTACGGCGGTGAACGTGGCGGCGAACGAAGAAAGCGCTTCGAATGGCTCGAGTAGCTCGAGGCCCGGACCCTCTAACGATGCCATGGAACGGATGTTGCGTATGCTGGAAGCGCAACAACGATAAGCTGAGGAGAATCAATGCCAGAATGAGCAACATCGACGGCAGACAGAGGCACGCCAAACTCAGTTCGAGGCCCGATTCGATGCACAATTCAAGTTGCAACGGAAGCAGCTCGATACTCTTCAGCAGATCGTTCAGACCGTTGTGGCCGACAACAACTCAGCGACAACCCATGCCATAACCGAGCCTACGTCCAGACAAAGTAAAGTCGAACCGGAGGTACCCGATCCTCTACCTGCAGCACCGAGAAGTTCCAACTTTGAGGTGTCAAAATTCAGCAAAAGTTTTCGTACTTTCTTCTGCGGTACTGAAGACCCTTCTTTGGCGATTGATTGGTTAGAGGAGTTGAAAGACCGATTCGAGCTTCTGGGCGTCGATGAGTCCAAGAAATTTGCATGCGCTCAACATCTACTCCGATTGAACGCGCACGACTGGTGGGCCGTACAAAAACGAGCGATCAGACGTGACGACGAGACAACGACAATCTCTTAGGCCACTTTCCAAGAGGCGTTCGAGATCGAGTATCTCCCTGCAGCCGTTCGACAAGAGAAGAAAAATGAATTTATGCAGCTAAGGCAAGGGAATATGACGGTGCGACAGTATGCAGCAGAGTTCAACAAGTTAGCCAAATTTGCTGGAGAATTTTTGCCCTCTATGGAGAGTCATGCTCGACGGTTCGAAATAAGTCTACGACCATCTATTTATGCCCACGTGTCTGTTCTGTAATACAAAACGATGGGAGAGTCTCTCAACCACGCCCTCCGCCTTGAACGCCAATACCCTCCAGGTGCTGTCGGCGCTGTGCATGTTAGGGTTATATACTAAAAGCATCACTTTTGTAGTAACCTTATTTCCTTAAATTTTGAATGAGAATCATATGGGCAAATGTTTGCATATTGTATTTGTTGCAAGTGTTAATGCAAATGTCTGATATTCTATATTATAGATTGTAGCACCCAGTTTTCCAAATGAGAGTAATTTTGAAATTTTGTGTTTATAATTATTTTAATAATGATATTTAATTCATGATATAATTTTTGGTGATTTTAAATCATTTTAAAATTATTTAAATTAATGACTTGTGGTTTTGACGTTTTGCTAGTGAAACCCTAGAGACTGTTTGACCTAGAGCCTAACCATGTGATTATGATATTTTAATATCATTTTTGGCCTAAGAATATTTTTGCATTTGACCTCTTTGAATTATTTTGATATTATTTTATTATTTATGATATTGTTTTGGGGTTATTTGAGTCGGGTTCGAATTTCAACTCAATCCGACTTGAAACGGGGACCCGGGGGTAGTTTGACTCTAGTGGAACCCACACACTAGTTAGGCATGGCCCACATGATATTAATTTTAGTCCACATGATAGAAATATTTTAGTTAGAGGTTAGACTAATTATTATGGATAAGGTTAGTGTGATTAGAGACTTTAGAATGACTAATTTAGCCCCAACCAATTAGCCCTTTTCTAATACTCATAGAATAGGTTAGTGGGGGCATTTTGGACCTTACCATAATAGGACAAATAGCCCCATATGGTCAGCCACTTTGGGAGAGGATAGGCTCAAGTTCATTTCATTATTCTCATCCACACTCTCTCTCTTGTTCTTCCCCAAATTCCTAGAGAGCAATCCCTAGCAATTTCTCCACCAAATTCTTCCATTTCGCCACCAAATCTTTTTCTTTCCTTCTCCATTCTAGCCAAGGAGGAAGCTACCCAAGTTTGGGAGGATTCGGAGCTCGTTCGTGTCCTTTTGGAATCTCTACGTGTCGGTGTCGCTCCGGGAAGGCTTTTCTTCGATTCGATCTACCGGGAGGTATAAATCCCTTCTCATTTTCATTTCCTCATGCATATAGGTCTATTTTGAATCCATAGGAATGACCCCCATGGTTGTATCTCTATTTGTGTCCATTTCGTGTCCATTTGGAGGTCATAGGAGTGTCCTTTGTATTGTGGTTGTGTTCATGTGGGAAAATCCCAAATTTGGACACACTATGTGTTGTTGTTATGTATGAATAAATTATTACATGTTTAATCTCATATTTTTGTATTGGAGATGTGTTCTATAGTGTCTCATATATATATATTAGTGTAGAGAGTGAGTTCTTGATATATTATGTTATATATTTGTGTTCTTTTGTCTCAACTACCCAAATCCGTCATGATTTTTATCCACGTTTTTAATTTCAGCCCTAACTTAGAAATGTCATAACTTCTAGCTCAAAGTTCGGTTTAATTTTCCTTTTTTTAAAAGAAGCGTATTGAAGTTAGCTTTCCAAAAACATGTATTAATAGGCCTAATTCTTTCTGTAACTTTCTGGAGAATTATTTGAGTGTCAGCTGTACGAAAGACAAACGCGTTCTCGGTGTTTTCGCGATTTCGGGAGTTTTCGGAAACGAAAACGCGATCCGTTTGAAATTTCGGAAAGCTAACACATAGGTCTATAACATACTTTAATCTTAGATTTTAATTCATACTGAGATGGTACAGTATTGATTATTAGTAGGAGTTACTATTCGGCATATGTATTTTGTGCACCCTTGTGTGTAATATAATGTTCTATTTGATTTTAACCCATGTTAATGTATATACATTATGTAATTAAATAGAGAATACAAGCATGAGTAAATGGTTAAATAAATGATGTATGAGGTGTAAGTATCCTATCTAATGTAAGCATGTATAAGTATGGCTTGTAATGAATATGTAGGTTCCATAGTATGTAATGTATGGTGCATATAGTAGTGCAAAAGAATAAATGAATGATGAATGAATGCAAGCATGAATGTAATGTAATAATAGATGTAATGTATGCAATATACAAGTTAATGAGATGTAATATTCTATGTTAACACAAATCCTATATTACCTCATGTACCCCTTACACTATGTTGACACTATCACACTTGACACTTTGTTCACTTACACTTTGACACTCTTTGATATGTATACACTATGTATGCCCATTTAACCCTCACTTGCCCCTTTGCCATGTTCACATACTCACACATAGCCTCTTAAATAAGTATTTATGAATACAGTTAACTTAGCTATGTATGTATATTATATATATGTTAGCATATTGTGTTGTAATATATATGTTTATATAACCATTTGAAATGCCATGATTATAGACCTAATGTTGAATACCAATATATGCATGTGTATATATGTGTAGACATATATAGCTTAAAGTAATAGATTATCTAGTATATATCCAATATGAATTCTTGCCTATTTGAGTATTGAATAATTGCATGCTATATAGAGTTGGGTGTATATTGGCTTGTATAGCCTTGTATTGATGTGTGCTTGCTAGGATAGTCTTGGTTAGGCCTAGTAAGACTTGCTGGGTTAGGACATGACCTAGTTTGACCTAGTTTGACTAGTGCAGTTGACCAGAGTTGACCAAGGGTTGACTTTGGCCTAGTTTGACCTAGATTCATGTAGAATGCATTGTAGTGCTTTATATTACCCTTCTGGACATGTTGTGACCTGTGCTGTTCTAATTATGAGCCAGACACCTCTCCGCGGATAGTATCTTTACCTTGGACATTCAGATATCAGGCGAGTACATTCTCTGATCATTTCATATCCTACTTAGAATTATTTCCTGCAGTAGATTACTTTACTTGTACTGTCACGTTGGTCACACGGATTGGTACTATATGGATCCCTTCTTGAGATGTTATCCTTAGGGAGCATCGGGTACTACATGTTCTGTGCGTTTCACTTACATGGCGTATCATATGCTTCATTGGTTCTTTGATCACTTACGACATATACTCTTATGATCGTAGAGTCTTCCTAGAATCCTTATCCCATTTATGGGACTACTATGTATCACCTTCGGGGTCTATCACCTTCGGGGTCTATCACCTTCGGGGTCTACTACCCTTCGGGGGCTGTTACATAGCATCATATAACATAACCTGGCTGGATCCTTGTGTATTGATTGGGGTACGGGAGAGTAGAAATGGACATGTAAATAATACCCAAGTAGTATCTTATCAGAATCTCTTCCATAGTGTCTTATCAGAATCTCCTATACCATTTACATGTCTATATTGTACTCTGACTCACTAGTCACATGATAGTTCTCTATTTATAGTAGATATTCTCTTACAGCTTTCTCTCTCTGTTTACATACAGCATTTCTTTCAGTACCTGTATCTTACTTTACTGCATGATTATATTTTCTAACCTGCTATGAACTGTTGAGATGTAATGTGCTCGCTTCTGTCCTGACTGGACCTGTTGAAAAATTTTACAGATGGCCTGGGATTGCCTGTTAGCCTAGAGGAGACACAGTAGAGGTTGTTTAGATAGTTATTTCATTTTGTCTGGAGCTATATTTACTTTGTGGATTACTGTATTTGAGTTTTGAGATATATTTCTGGGTTTATGTATCTTAGACACTTAGACTTCTATCTCCTGTATTTATTTTGGATTTCATGTTTTATCTATCTTTATCATGCTCTACCTTAGATGTAATTGAGATGGTATCTGCTATGTCACCCCCATTCGGGGAGTATAAACTGTTTAGTCTTATAATGTTAGATGCATTGAGACCTAGGACATCGTTCTACCGCCGACACTGCGGAGTAGGCTGGGCGTTGTTACGTTCTCATGCCCTAACTCTAGGGCGCGGGTCGTGACATAGATAATAAGGTGTGTGGTGTCACACAGAAGATCATATTATCAGTTTCCTATGGAGTATATAAATAGTTCACAACTTAGATGGACTTGGACAATCTATTGGAAAGGTTGTAGCGTAATCTGGTATTAGTCTATCTTGACTATAGGTTTACACTAGTACACTTTGTGTGTATTGAACAGGACCACTTGAGGTTGTTCTCTTTGTACTGACTACATAAGTGAACAAACACCTCTGTTATTATGGATGCTTGTACTCTTAATCCGGATATAATAACGGACATGTATATGCAATGTGCATTACTTTGACTCATAAAAGAGTGAGATTTATTATGGATCAACAACCTCTATGAATTGGGTAATAACATTATATGTATGATGGGTTGTTGATTATAAATGGAATCCATGTCCCGATACATCGGGTTGATGATGTCCTCTTAAGGAGCTCATAAGGATTGTCATGTAAACCCTGCAGGTGGATTATATCCGACATGACAAATAAAGTTGAGCGGTACTACTTAAGGATAAAAGATGTCGAATCAATATAGTTGTCAGTAACTTAATTTGATCGACGGACATACGATATCTTAACATGGGGAGCCAAACGAGCATATAATAAAAGGAGCCCACAAACATAATTTGGGATTAGGAAGGTAGTACAACAATAGCTCATTAGTGGACCGAGCTATTGTTAATGGGCCTGGATTGTGTGTTCGGGCTGAACACGGGATATCCAGATCCGTTAGGAGGCCTAACCCTAATTTCTCCTCATGGTCCCTGCCGTAGCCTATATATATCCTCTATTCTCTGGCCGCCAGATTACTGAAAAAAAAAATCTAAAATTTTCTCTAAATTCGTGATTCACGTAAGGAGAGAAAGAGAGTGCTGCCAAAGAGAAGAAAAAGTTGGGAGATCGTCGCCCACACGACGTCCAACTCGAGGAAGGAATACGTACAGAAGATCTTGGGGTCGTCCGCTCAAGATTGCCAGAAATTACTTGTCTTCTTTCCGCCGCAGGTATAATTCGTGAACCCTAGTTTCCGCCTATGAAGGGTTAGAACACGTATTAGATCTGTTTAACTTTCTATCGATCAATATGCACACCAAAGGAAGGGACCTAGGAATCCCCAGTTCCATCAATTGGTATCAGAGCCAGGTTGGATCTACGTATTGATTGATACGTCCATGTTGTCCAATAAAACTTGTGCTATGTAATAGTCGGTAGATGTAGATCTGTTCTAACTCGGTTTTGCAGGCATCTTAGATCCAACTATTATGGTCCAATGCATGTTTTTTTTATTGTGTTGTTTAAACCACGGACATGTCGTGGATGTTGTTGTTGCTGTGGATGTAATTAAAATCACGAGGGTTGATCGTGCTTATTAATTTAATTTTTCAATCTAGATTATGTGTGAACTCCTTCGGGAGGCATAGGATTGATATAATTTTAATTATTTTTGATCAATCGTGATGGCGGTGGTGGCTGTTTCTGACGCCGGACGAGATGCTGGTTTTGAGCAATCCAGAGGCAGACAGATGATTTTCGATGAAGGAATCGACAGCCAAAACCTTAAAAAAAAACGGGGCGCTGCCCCGAACCCCGCGACCTGACCGGGCAGGTCGAACCCCGTATAGATCTGCGCAGCACCAGATTTTGGATTCGGATAGTTGAGGACGGAGCAGCAAAGATGACCATAATAGTTGGATATTTTCTCTTATTTTTGTCATTTTGATTTTTCTAATTATGCATGTTTATTATTGTGTGGTTGTTTTTTTTGAAAAACCAAGCCTACATTAATAATGGACAACATGGACATAATATCAACTAGTAGAAAAACCCTCATTGTTAAATAACTAAGTGGGAGAGGATTTTTATTTAGTATAAATCATATGGTCTCCATTACTGGTTTGTAGGTGATGTAATTATACTTGCGTGTTGGTTTTAGTGCTTTCCTCCATATCAGATGAGTATAATTATGGATCACCAGTACAAACTTTCTTAGGGATAATTGTAGAAAGTTACCTAGTATGTGTTCACTTCGCCATCTGAAGGAACTCATTACAAGGTAATGGACTTAGTATTAAGTAATGGTATACACTTAGATACAAATAATGGTATCCTCCCCATCGGAGTCACTGCTATTATTTGTATGACCAGAGCAAGACCATCATATTAATTTTATTTATCATAAAGTTATATTGACATGATAGTAAAATTAATAAGAAAAATCTACTTGAACAAAGTTGAATTTGTATACGTCCACACTATCGTGGCATGCTAAATTCATGGTGTTCAAGGTGTTGGTGAATTTCTTATTATTGTTTTGAGGGAATCAATATTTAGTTAATTCAAAAAAAAAATTTGCCCTACATAATTTTATTTATGTGATTCTCAGGATTTCAAAAAATGGGTTCTTTTAGTCCACTTATGGTGATTCTTAAAGAAAACAAATTTACTGGGCCTAATTATATTGACTGGAAACGTAATTTGGACATTGTTCTGACTGCTGAGGAGTACAAATATGTACTTGTTGAGGAATGCCAACCTAAGCCTGATGCTAACTCTGATGAAGAGGTCAAAGAGGCTTATAAGAAGTGGAAAAAGGCAGATGAGATGGCACGGTGTTACATTCTGGCATCTGTGTCAAATGTACTGCAACATCAGCATCAGGCCATGACCACAGCTTATGACATGATGTATAACCTCAAGGAACTCTTCGGACATCAGAGTAGAGCAGCTAGGCAGTTTGCTATGAAATGTTTGATGAATACAAAAATGGCTGAGGGGACACCAGTAAGGGATCATGTTCTCAAGATGATGGGTCATCTGAATGAGATGGAGATCCTTGGTGCTGAAATCGATGGGGAAACCCAGGTCGATATCATTCTCGGGACTCTGCCTAAAAGTTTTGACAATTTCTGCCTTAATTACAACATGAACAAAAGGTTGTATAGTTTGGCAGAACTTGCAAAAGAGCTACAGGATGCTGAATCTCTCTTTAGGCAGAGTGGTCATGTTTTTGTTTCTGAAAAGGCTTCTACTTCTAAGCCAAAAGGCGGTAAGAAGAAGAATAACATTCAGAAACAGGCAAACTTAGCAAAGAAGGGCATGGGACCTCAAGGCGCGGTAAAAAAGCCGAAAGGCAAATGTTTTAAGTGCAAAGGGTCAGGACACTGGAAGACTGATTGTCCACTTCTCAAACAAGGGAACAAAGAAGGTATATCTCATTTACTAGTAATTGAAACATGTTTAGCGGTGTTATCTACCGGCACCTGGTGTGTAGATACAGGAGCCACTAATCATGTCTGCAATACATTGCAGCAGTTCCAGGAAACCAGACGGCTCAGTGATGGAGAGATATGCTTGTTCATGGGTGATGCTACAAAAGTATCGGTCGTTGCATTAGGAGATGTTACTTTATCTTTTTGTAGAAATAAGTCTTTGACATTGAGAGATTGTCTTTATGCACCTTCACTTAGAAGGAATTTAGTTTCTGTTTCTATGTAAGTTAAGGATGGATATTCAGTTTATTTTAATGACAATATTGTTATTAGAAAGAATAAACATTTTATCTGTTCTGGTGCATTGGTTGATAATTTGTATGTCATTAATCCTATTTCGCCCACAATGCAACTTATGGAAATGAATAATATGTTATTTAACTTAAATAAGAGAAAAGAACCTTCTTGTATGAACCAAACATATCTTTGGCACTTACGATTGGGACATATTAACCTAAGAACGATTCAAAGACTGGTTGAAGATGGACCTTTGAGTTTATTGGAAGTGGAGGCACTACCAGTCTGTGAATCCTGCTTGGAAGGTAAAATGACCAAAAAGCCTTTTACGGCAAAGGGGTATAGGGCCAAAGATGTGTTGGAATTGGTTCATTCTGATTTGTGTGGACCCATGACTATCCAAGCTAGAGGTGGCTTTGAATATTTTGTCACATTTATTGACGATTATTCAAGGTATGGATACATTTATTTGATGCGCCGTAAGTCTGAGTGCTTTGAAAAATTTGAAGAGTACAAGGCTGAAATGGAGAAACGTCATGGAAAATGTATCAAGTCATTACGATCAGATCGTGGTGGCGAGTACCTCTTTGGAGAGTTTAGGGATTATTTATCAGAGGCTGGGATTGTATCCCAATTGACTGCACCTGGAACTCCCCAACAGAATGGTGTAGCCGAAAAAAGGAATAGAACTCTTATGGAGATGGTTAGATCAATGATGAATTATTCGGATTTGCCAGATTCGTTTTGGGGATATGCCTTAGAGACTGCAGCTTATATTTTGAACTTAGTTCCTTCTAAGTTAGTACCTCTTACTCCCACAGAGCTGTGGATTGGGCGTAAGCCTAGTCTGAAACATGTTCGCATTTGGGATAGTCCAGCACATGTGCTGAATGGGAAAGCAGATAAGTTGGAATCTCGTACAGAAGTACGCTTGTTTGTAGGCTATCCAAGAGGAACGAAAGGAGGTTTATTTTATAGTCCTAAGGATCAGAAGGTCATTGTTAACACCAATGCCCGATTCTTAGAGGAAAACTATGTGATGAACCATAAACCCACAAGTAGAGTTGTTCTAGAAGAACTGAGACGTGAGACACCAAATACTTCAGTACCAACAGTACAAGAGGATGAACCACAAATAACTGCACAACGTGTCACAAATGTTACACCACAACCGATAGTGCCTCGTCGTAGTAGGAGGGTTGTGATACAACCTGATAGATATATGTTCTTGGGAGAGTCATCAGACTTCGTCCCTGAGGAACAAGATTATGATCCATGTACCTACAATGAAGCACTCCAAGATAAAGATGCAGAGTCTTGGCAAAAAGCAATGATATCTGAAATAGAATCTATGGATTCTAATCAGGTCTGGAAGCTTGTAGAACCACCCGTTGGTGTAAAAGCCATTGGATGCAAGTGGGTCTATAAGAGAAAAAGAGGATCAGACGGTAAGGTTGAAACCTTTAAAGCTCGACTTGTAGCAAAAGGTTTTACTCAATGAGAGGGTATCGATTATGAGGAAACCTTTTCTCCTGTAGCCATGCTTAAGTCTATTCGGATTCTTTTATCTATTGCAGCTCATCTCGATTATGAGATTTGGCAAATGGATGTCAAGACAGCTTTCCTTAATGGAAGTCTTGAGGAAGACATCTATATGAAGCAACCAGACGGGTTCATTGAAAAGGGCCAGGAGCATCTTGTTTGTAAGCTCAAAAAGTCCATTTATGGACTTAAGCAAGCTTCCAGATCTTGGAACATCTGTTTTGATTAGGTGATAAAATCCTATGGACTTGATCAATGTCAGGATGAATCATGTGTATACAGAAAGTGTGACGGAAATGTGGTGGTGTTCCTAGTACTTTATGTGAACATCTTGCTCATTGGAAACAATGTGAAGGTATTATCTGATGTAAGGGTATGGTTATCCAAACAGTTTGATATGAAGGACTTGGGAGAAGTAGGTCACATCCTTGGGATTAAAGTTCTACGAGATCGCAAGAAAAGGATGTTGGGCTTATCCCAAGCTTCCTATATCGATACTGTACTAACTCGTTTTAGTATGCAAAATTCTAAGAAAGGTTTCTTACCTTTTAGACATGGAATTGCTCTATCAAAGGAGCAGTGTCCGAGGACACCTAAAGAGATAGAGAACATGAAGGCAGTTCCTTATGCTTCAGCAGTAGGAAGCTTAATATATGCAATGCTATGTACGAGACCAGATATCTGCTTTGCCGTAGGCATGGTCAGCAGATATCAGTCTAACCCATGACAAGAGCACTGGACTGTCGTAAAGCATATTTTGAAGTACCTGAAAAGGACTAAAGAGTATATGCTAGTTTATCAGGCAGATAGTTTAGTTCTCTTGGGGTATACAGACTCAGATTTTCAGTCAAATAGGGATTCCAGGAAATCTACCTCAGGTTATGTGTTTACTTTGGGAGGTGGAGCCATTGTGTGGAGGAGTATCAAGCAAAAATGTATTGCTGATTCCACCATGGAAGCCGAGTATATGGCAGCCTCTGAGGCAGCCAAAGAAGCGGTTTGGCTCAGAAACTTTCTGTTGGACTTGGATGTGGTACCTAGTTTGCCTAAGTCTATTACACTTTATTGTGATAATAGTGGTGCAGTGGCAAACTCGAAGGAACCACGAGCCCATAAGACAGGCAAACACATTGAGCGTAAGTACCACCTGATACGAGATTTTGTAAAGAAAGGAAAAGTTGCTGTGATCAAGATAGCATCAGCCGACAACCTAGCTGATCCCTTTACAAAGATCTTACCAGCTAAGGCTTTTGACAGTCATGTTGAGGGAATGGGAGTCAGATGTGTAGCAGCATGGCTTTAAGTATAAGTGGGAGATTTGTAACAGTATACTGAAAAGCAATACTTTGAGTATAAGTGGGAGATTGTTAGGGTTATATACTAAAAGCATCACTTTTGTAGTAACCTTATTTCCTTAAATTTTGAATGAGAATCATATGGGCAAATGTTTGCATATTGTATTTGTTGCAAGTGTTAATGCAAATGTCTGATATTCTATATTATAGATAATATGGTGTGTGGTGTCACACAGAAGATCATATTATCAGTTTTCTATGGAGTATATAAATAGTTCACAACCTAGATGGACTTGGACAATCTATTGGAAAGGTTGTAGTGTAATCTGGTATTAGTCTATCTTGACTATAGGTTTACACTAGTACACTTTGTGTGTATTGAATAGGACCACTTGAGGTTGTTCTCTTTGTACTGACTACATAAGTGAACAAACACCTCTGTTATTATGGATGCTTGTACTCTTAATCTGGATATAATAACGGACATGTATATGTAATGTGCATTACTTTGACTCATAAAAGAGTAAGATTTATTATGGATCAACAACCTCTATGAATTGGATAATAACATTGTATGTATGATGGGCTGTTGATTATAAATGGAATCCATGTCCCGATACATCGGGTTGATGATGTCCTCTTAAGGAGCTCATAAGGATTGTCATGTAAACCCTGCAGGTGGATTATATCCGATATGACAAATAAAGTTGAGCGGTACTACTTAAGGATAAAAGATGTCGAATCAATATAGTTGTCAGTAACTTAATTTGATCGACGGACATACGATATCTTAACATGGGGAGCCAAACGAGCATATAATAAAAGGAGCCCACAAACATAATTTGGGATTAGGAAGGTAGTGCAACAATAGCTCATTAGTGGACCGAGCTATTGTTAATGGGCCCGAATTGTGTGTTCGGGCTGAACACGGGATATCCAGATCCGTTAGGAGGCCTAACCCTAATTTCTCCTCATGGTCCCTGCCGTAGCCTATATATATCCTCTATTCTCTGGCCGCCAGATTACTGGAAAAAAAATCTAAAATTTTCTCTAAATTCGTGATTCACGTAAGGAGAGAAAGAGAGTGCTGCCAAGGAGAAGAAAAAGTTGGGAGATCGTCGCCCACACGACGTCCAACTCGAGGAAGGAATATGTGCAGAAGATCTTCGGGTCGTCCGCTCGAGATTGCCAGGAATTACTTGTCTTCTTTCCACCGCAGGTATTATTCGTGAACCCTAGTTTCCGCCTATGAAGGGTTAGAACACGTATTAGATCTGTTTAACTTTCTATCGATCAATACGCACACCAAAGGAAGGGTCCTGGGAATCCCCAGTTCCATCAGTGCATACATACAATCACAAACGCCCTAGCTACACGGGAGGAAACAATATGACCAAACGTCCGAACAACGAGCACCAGGGCGGACATCAGGCACGGAATCAGGGACCTCACTATACCAAATGCAACCAGAACGGGCATCTTGCCGTCGACTGTGAAGTTCATAATGGCGGGTGTTTCATCTGCGGAAAAAGGGATTACTATCATGGAGACTGCCCAAACCGAAGAAGAAACTTGAACACGCCTTAGCATCAACAGCACCGTCCGGGGAATCAAGTTCCGGCGCCTCGAGCACCTCAACCCATACCACAAAATAGCCTAGATCATCGCCTCAATGCCCAAGGGCGCATCTACGCTATAACTCGAGATGAGGCATTCACCTCTGATATGGTCGTAACAGGTACTTTGCTTTTCAATAATACGCCTGCTCGTGTACTGTTCGATTCAGGTGCCATATACAGTTTTATATCGACGAACTTTATCGTCGAACACAAATTTTTGTTGACACCACTAGGTCTCGATCTTAGTGTTAACGTACCGTCGGGCATGCCACTACTTGCAAACCTGGCCTGCGGAGATGGAATCATCTATATAGGTGGTCAAAAAGTCAGTCTTGATACTATAGTTCTAGATATTAAGGACGATGATATCATTCTGGGAATGGATTGGCTCGGGCCGTGCAATGCAACCATCGACTGCGCCAGAAAGACGGTCACTTTTCGTATACCAGGAGTGCCTGAATTCTGCTTTTCGTGTGGTGAGACGTCGTCGACCTGCATGCTGATCTCGACAATTTTTGCTCGGAGGATGCTGCATTCTGGGTGCGAAGGCTATTTGGCTTCCGTTCGAGACATACGACAGGATGGTGCAAAAGCGGATTCGACCGACGTTGTGGCAGAATTCTCCGATGTGTTTCCGGACGAGCTACCCTGCATGCCCTTCGACCGAGAAATCGAGTTCAGCATCAATACATTCCCCGATACTCGACCGATTTCTAAGACCCCGTACAGAATGGCCCCCGCCGAGCTGAAGGAGCTCAAGGTCCAGTTACAAGAGTCGCTCGACAAAGGGTTTATTCGGCCTAGTATTTCACCGTGGGGAGCGCCCGTATTATTCGTGAAGAAAAAGGATGGGTCCATACGTCTGTGCGTCGATTACCGAGAGATGAACAAGGCCACCATCCGAAACAAGTATCCATTGTCCCGCATAGACGACTTATTCGATCAGTTACAAGGTGCCTCAGTATTTTTGAAGATTGATCTCCTCTCGGGCTATCATCAACTCAAGATCAAGTCAGACGACGTACAAAAGTCAGCCTTTCGTACTCGGTACGGCCACTACGAGTTTCTGGTGATGTCATTCGGCCTGACGAACGCCCCTGCCACCTTCATGGATATGATGAATCGGGTGTTTCGACCCTTTTTTGATAAATTCGTGGTAGTCTTTATTAACGATATTTTTGCCTACTCGAAAGACATGGCGCAACATGCAGAACATCTGTGGACAGTGCTCCAGACACTTCGAGAGAATCAGTTGTATGCAAAGCAGAGTAAGTACAAATTTTGGCTGAACAACGTATCCTTTCTTGGTCACATCATTTCGTCCGAAGGCATTGCAGTCGATCCGAAGAAAGTGGAAGCTGTTGCTGATTGGAAGCGGCCTGCGTCTGCTAGTGAGATTCGAAGCTTTCTTGGTTTGGCGGAATACTATCGTCGATTCGTGAAAGACTTCGCAAAGATTGCATCGCCATTGACTCGCCTCACTCAAAAGGAAGTCGTGTATGAGTGGTCGGATGACTGTGAAGCTTCCTTTCAGGAGCTAAAATAGCAGCTAATTTTGGCCCCTATACTCGCACTTCCTGTCACCCTCACTTTTCCAAGTTAGGGGTAAAATAGTAATTTTCCATTTTATAATATTTTTGGGAATTTTATTTCATGAATATTAATATTTAATTATTATAGGAGTCGGGTTCGAATTTCATCGCATTCCGAGTTAATTCGGGACCCCGGAGAATTTCGACTTGAGTCGTAATTAGCATTTATTTAACCATGGCCCACCATACTAAACTTTTAGGTTTAGGAGTTTGGACTAGTCCCCCATGAGTAATTAAGTTTAATTATGATTTTTATTTATTTTTAGGAATTTCCAAAACCAATTTTGGGTCTTAACTTAGCCTAGAAGCTAGGGAGGGGCAAACTTGTAATTACAAGTGCCCCTACCCTTGACCACCATGGCCGGCCCCATATAGGCACCCCCTCCACCTCTCCTTTCTTCTTCACTAAGTCTTCTCTCTCTCTCTTCATTTCTTTTCTTCCAACTTCTTCTTCTCCTTCCAAATCTTTATTTAGGTACATCATTAACTCTCATTTAATTCTCCTATTTCATTTATTCTTTCACATAAATTAGAGGGGAGACCATTCTCTACAAGTTGACCCTAGATTTGGTAGGTTCCCCTAAAATCTAGTTTAAGGATTATTTATGGTTTTATCCTTTTTAGAGAGGTATATATATATATATATATATATATATATATATATATATATATATATATATATATATATATATATATATATATATATATATATATATACACATGTGTATTTGTGTGTGTGGAGAGGGAAGAATGAGAGAGTAGTGGTGTATATGTGTGTGTATTTGTCTATAAGTATGTGTGTGTCCATGTGAGAGAGTGTGTCCATGTGTGTGTGTGTGTGAGTGTCCATGTATATATAGATACATATAAGTGTGTGTGTCTATATATATATATATATATATATATATATATATATATATATATATATATATATATATATATATATATATATATATATATATATATATATATATATATATATAGATATGTGTGTGTGTGGTCATGTGTATATATGTGTGTGTAATGTATATATATATATATATATATATATATATATATATATATATATATATATATATATATATATATATATATATATATATATATATATGTGGGTGGTCATGTGTATATATGTGTGTGTAGAGAGGGAAGGGAATGAGGAAATGTATGTGAGTGATATATATATATATATATATATATATATATATATATATATATATATATATAGAGAGTTTAGAGAGATTGATAGAGATTTAGAGAGGAATTGAGAGAGACTGGGAGGAAGAGATTGAGAGTTTAGAGAGGGAAATAGAGGGAGAATGAGTGAGAGAAGTGAAGGGAAAGAGGGAGGGCACCACAGCAGCAAGGGGGGCTACTGCCCCCCCTACAACAGCAGCAAAAACAGCATTAGCAGCAGCAAAAACAGCATTAGCAGTAGCAGCAGCAAGCTGCAATAGCAGCAGCAGCTAGCTGCATTAGCAGCCACATTGGCACCCCGTTTAGCCCCTAAAAACCCCCACTATATACCTATATATATATAAAATATATGCCCCTATATATAGCTCTATATACCCCTCTAAAACCCACTAGAATAGCCCCCTAAGATTGTCCCAAGAGGGTGTGAAAAGTGAGAGTTGAATGAGTGAATGAGAGGGTGAAAGGTTAAGTTAGGATTTGGTGATAGGGGAAAATTGAGTTCCGTGATTCGGAACGCGTTGAAACTTGGAGGGGACTTAGATAATGTGATTTAGACTTTGTGGGTAGGCTTCGGAGTTGGAATCGGGGTTGCGTGTGGGTTCGGGGAGATGGTATCGCACCGCACCATTCCATATATTGAAATATTCAAGATAACGGGTAAACGGGCGATACGGACCGTAAGATGGACTGGATGTCCACTTACCCTAGAAAACTTGGTAGGTAATGGTTGTATAGGCTAGTACCCTACTATCCTAGGAAGCACGGAGTAGAATTCCTAAGGGAAGGCCACTTGGCGTCAAGTTAGAACGGTTTAAGGGTAAATGTTAAGGGGTAATCGGGTAATTTCGAGATACGGAGTTCGGGTGTTCGGATTGACTTGAAACTTGGGTGGCTTGTTGGGTACACCCTGCAAATGTCATATTTGAGCCAATTTTGGCTCAGTTGACCCAGAGTTGACTTTTTACCCAAAAGTCAACCGTGAGTCAACACTTTGTCTAGATTTGACCAAATCCAAACCAGAGTTGACCAGTTGACCAAAAGTCAACTGTTGGTCAACATTTGACCAGTTTGACCTAGGGTTGACTTAGAGTTGACCAGAGTTGACCAGGGTTGACAAGTTGACCAAAATCAACTGTAGGCCAACTCTTGACCCCGTTTGACTTTCTTCGACTTGTTTTGACTTGCGATGACTGGTATGACCTAGGGTTGACTTGGTCTGACTTAGATTGACTTGATATAACTTAATTTGACCTAGATTTGACTTGACAGGACTTAGTGTGACTCAGTGAGACTTAGTTTGACCTAGATTGCATATCATTCATTGTGAATCATTCTTAAACTTGTTTAAAACTAAATTAACATACAGTATCTCATCTTTAGGTTCCTGATTACCGCTCTGAGCATTGATATACCCTACAGTTCAGGACAGCAGGCGAGTACATTCACTGATAGTTTTCATTGTCTTGATATCTGCTATATCCGATTCAGTCATAGTGTCTTACTTGATTCTCAGTCACGATAGTTCACGGACTAGTACACGTTGGATCACGGCATGAGATATTGTTCCTAGATTTCTGGGTATATTGGTACACTTCCTGTCTTGTTCCCTGTACTTGTATAGACACCGATTTCTAAGGGGATTTGCTACCCTCTTACGGAATCGCGTGCCATGACGTATCATGTCCAGATCCATTGTACTATTCGGGGATGAAGAATTATTAGGGGCTATGTGATCCAAGCCACCCTGTCACTATTCATGTGCTCGCGCCACTCTTCTCTCACGAAGGGTGTAGCGAGATCCTTTTGCCTTGTGCTCGTTATCCAGATTGGCCGGCATGACTTTCCGTTGAGGTCACCGTGGATTGCCGGGCCAGGTGGATAGCCTGTCCTGTCACTTATCCCAAGCCGATCACATATCGCTCTAATAATTCAAGTCACATTTTATATTTACTTTATCTTATCGTATATCCTGTTCTGTTCTACATTCAGTATTTTCCTCACCATGCCATGATATACAGTTACTCACATGCTCTACATGACTTTATATTGTACCTTGATTGGAGACTAACTTCTGCTCGGAAGAAGAGTTACAACCCCGGTCCTTGTTTGGTTTAAGGGTTGTAAATCGGCTTCCGAACGGTTCCCAAGTTTTCATATATCTTTGTCTCGTAGTTCATTATACTGTCTCTTATAGAATTTGTCAATTCACATGGAACTGCTGTTAGTGTTTCTACTTGCTCATTTTCCTGACAGGATACCGTTATGATATATTACAGATGATTCTGAGTCGGACTGCTCGACCTATTATGGGGTCGAGTCAGATGGAGTAGCCTTGGATCGTGGCCTTATAGTAGAGCCACTAGATTTTGTAATTCCAGAGTAGTGTAGATTAGCTAGGTTTGACTGGACTGCGATCCAGCTAGCTTTATCAGACTGTAGCTTCTACATTATATTTTGAGACCCTGTGATGTTGTATATATCTGGGCTTGTATTGGACTCTGGACTTATTTACTCTTTCATCTATCACATGTTCTCTTTCTGAGCTATCTACCTTAGTTTTATTCTGTGATTGAGACTGTATTGATATGTCACCTCTATTCGGAGAGTATATACTGTACAGGTACCTTTATACTGTTAGTCGTAGTATTTACAGGCGTTATATACAGCGTTCTACAGCCGATACTGCGGTGTAGGCTGGACGTACCCACGTGCTCGTGCCCCTCATAAGGGTGCGGGTCGTGACACGTTTTTGTGGTGGCCCATGCAGGTCAGTGTCGCAATTAGTGCGATCTCGTAATGGTGCTTGACTTAGAGTACTAATTACGAGCCTGCAATTAGGACGTAGGACCTAGGACATGATAGAAGTTTCTCAATCACACGTAGGAAATTTTCGATCTTTTGATTATCATGATTAGTTTCCTTCCTTGTATTAAATTAACTGTCCTTCTTTGATAAATCTACTCATGTGCCATATTGATCTCTTTGTTTCAATTCGTCTCTAGGATGACGAAGACGCACCCGCAGGCCTCTGGATCGAGTAGCTTGCCCGAGAGATCTGATCAGGCTGAGGAGGAGGTTCACGAGACTGCCCCCAGTGATTCTACTATCCCGGAGACCCCGGCAGTTGCATAGGGAGGTCTACTACCTCCACCCCAGAGGGTTTCGATCGTCGTTCTGGAGATGCTACCGCCACCACCTCTGATACCGACGGATACACATCATATGTTCCTTCTCCTTCAACAGATGATGGAGACACAGCGGGCCCAGACAGAGGCGTTGCAGCGCCATTCGGAGGCGTCACACCGTCAGATCGAGATGCTGAGGCAGAGTATGGAGAACTCGCATCAGCTTGTACTGGCAGCAGTGGAGAGAGTGGCACCGGGTACGGTACAGGGCCCTACTGGCCAGCAGCCGTACCAGCAGCAGTCCTGGCCGGGGACCGTATTAGACTTTAGGAAGATGAGCTCCAGAGACTTCACAGGCACAGAGGGCATCCTTTATGCAGATGACTGGCTAGAGGATGTACAACGGAGCATGGAGCTGGCAGAGCTTCCTAGAGCACTTTGGGTTTCGGCCGCAGCAAGCCGATTCTTCGACATTGTGCTGACATGGTACCGTACGGATCCTCGTGCGTCGGTGAGAGGGATGACATGGAAGAAATTCCGGAGGCTCTTCAAGGAGAAGTTCTTCCCTGATGTGGCTCTTACAGTTTTTGAGGGCCAGTTCGTGGGTCTAGTGCAGGGGAACTCGTCGGTGGACGAGTATGCAGCTGAGTTCTTTCGCCTTAGCAGGTTTGCTCCCGATATGATCCAGGATGAGGGGCAGAAGGCTCGTAAGTTCCGTAGGGGACTTATTCATGCAGTGCGCACCCACACCTCGGGTCGCCGTGACGCGACGTTCGATCAGATATTGATGGACGTGCAGATCGCAGAGGAGGACTTCGGCCTCAAGCCAAAGAGGAGCGGAGATGCTATGGGGGCGAGTTCCAGTGCGGGACCGGCCAAGCGCCCCCACTTTCAGCATCAGCAGAGGCCATTCCAGTAGCAGCAGCCTTTGTTACAGATTTAGCAGGCACCAGCGCATGCCCAGTAGCACCAGGGACAGGGCCAGAGACCGGCTACTCCGTGCGGCTTCTGCGGGAAGCCGGGGCACACCAGGGAGGCTTACAGGAAGAGGTTGGGCGTCTGTCTTTACTGTGGGGCGCCCGATCACCAGCTGAAGGATTGCCGTTTTTGCGGAGTCTGAGGAGGCCAGGACAGAGCGCAACCGGCTAGAGGTCCAGCAGTTCAGCAGAGGGGTCCTCTACTTCAAACCCAGCAGCAGCGCTTTGTTCAGCACCAGAAGGGAGCACCGGCGGGCAGGGTGTTCGCTTTGGCAGCAGAGAAGGAGGCAGAGCCCGTGGGAGATGTTGTAGCAGGTCATGTTCTCCTAGATTCCTTCCCTACTTTCCCCTTGTTTGATTCTGGGGCGACCTATAGTTTTGTGTATGTTTCTTTTGCTCTGAGACACAACATTATTGCTAAGTATTTGGGTAGGACTTACAAGATTATGACCGGGGGAGGCATTATCCTGGTTAATAATATTTGCAAGGGACGGAGAGTCACTCTGAGAGACCGGGACTTGAGTGCGTGTCTGCTCGTAATGCCCCTACCGAGGTACGATATGGTACTCGGTATGGATTGGTTGAGCATGCACCATGCTAGCATTGATTGCAGAGGAGGCAGAGTTCTTTTTAGGACGCCGGGAGAGCCAGAGATCGAGTTTGCTCAAGGAGCAGCGGAGCCGGAGGCTGGATTCTGTGGAGGTTTGTTGGCGGGGCAGGATTTACCACATCCGTTGATTGCTGAGTTCTCGGATGTCTTTTCCGAGGAGTTGTCGGGGATACCGCCAGACAGGGACATTGAGTTCTCTATAGACTTGGTACCGGGCGCCGAGCCCATTTCACAGCATGTCTATAGGGTGAACAACAGCGAGTTGATAGAGCTGAAGAAGCAAGTCGACAAGCTGCAGGACAAGGGGTTCATCAGATCCAGTTCTTCGTCCTGGGGTGCACCAGTCCTTTTTGTGCCAAAGAAGGACGGTACGTCCCGCATGTGTATTGATTATCGGGCGCTCAACAACCTTACTATCAAGAATAGGTACCATTTGTCGAGGATCGACGACTTGTTCGATCAGCTGAGTGGGGAAAAGGTCTTTTCGAAGATAGATTTGAGGTCCGGGTATCACCAGCTGAAGGTGAGGTGGGATGACATTCCCAAGACGACATTTCGGACTCGGTACGGCCAGTACGAGTTTACAGTGATGCCATTTGGGTTGACCAATGCTCCCACGGTGTTCATAAACTTGATGAACAAGGTATTCCATCAGTACCTTGACAAGTTCATGGTGGTCTTCATAGACGATATCTTGATCTATTCGAAGACACAGGAGGAGCATGAGGAGCACTTGAGAGTTGTGTTAGAGACTCTGAGGAGGGAGCAACTCTACGGGAAGCTTTCGAAGTGTGAGTTCTTCTTGGACCAGGTGGAGTTATTAGGTCATGTTGTGACCGAGCACGGGATTTCAGTGGACCAGAGGAAGATTTCGGCAGTGGAGTCTTGGTCTACGCCCAGTTCAGTTGCCGAGGTTTGGAGCTTTCTGGGTTTGGCTGGCTATTACCGGAAGTTCGTCCAGGACTTCTCGCGGATTGCAGAGCCGATGACTAGACTCACCAGGAAGGATGTGGAGTTCGTCTGGACTGTTGAGTGTCAGGCTGCATTCGATGAGCTGAAGAGGAGGTTGACTTCAGCTCTGATCTTGACTTTGCCATCTAGGTCAGGAGGGTTCTCGATCTTCAGCGATGCTTCCGGGAAGGGTTTATGGTGTGTTCTTCAGCAGTACGGGAGGGTGATTGCCTATGCATCCAGGCAGTTACGTCCTCATGAGAAGAACTATCCTACTCATGATCTGGAGTTGGTCGCGGTTATATTTGCTTTGAAGTTATGGAAGCATTACCTGTACGGAGAGCGAGTTGAGATCTTCACAGATCACAAGAGCTTGAAGTACGTGTTCACTCAGAAGGAGTTGAACATGTGGCAGAGGCGGTGGTTAGAGCTGATGAAGGACTTCGATATATCCTTACAGTACCATCCGGGGAAGGCCAACGTAGTTGCAGATGCCTTGAGAAGGTATCCAGTTACTATATTCTTGACGACAGATCGTTATTTGTTGGCCGACCTGGATTGTTTGGGTATCGAGGTCATCATTCCAGGCATGGAGATCCAGATGTGGGGTTTGCAGATTCAGTCTGAGCTGATGGATAGAGTCAGGTCAGCGCAGTATGATAATGTTGCCCTGAGGAGCATCAGGGAGCAGGTGAGGACGGGCTTGCTTGACGATTTCTCTGTAGTCGAAGACGGGTCGTTGCGGCACGGTACTAGGCTGTACGATCCGCGTGGAGAGCTTCGGGAGGAGGTTCTTCAGGAGGCGCATCACTCTCAGTATTCTATGCATCTTGGGGCCAACAAGATGTATAGGGACCTGAGAGAGCACGTATGGTGGTATGGCATGAAGCGCGAGGTAGCTCAGTTTGTATCTCGTTGTCTTGTGTGTCAGCAAGTGAAGGCCGAGAGGCAGAGACCAGGTGGATTGCTACAGCCGCTACCCATTCCCGAGTGAAAGTGGGAGCACATCACCATGGACTTTGTATCTGGACTTCCACGGTCACCAGAAGGGAAGGACGCGGTTTGGGTCATAGTTGATAGATTGACCAAATCGGCCCACTTTTTGCCTTTCAAAGTGGATTTGTCTATGGAGAGGCTGGCTGAGCTGTATGTTCGTCAGATCGTGAGATTGCACGGAGTTCCGGTGAGCATAGTTTCAGATCGGGATAGCCGATTCACTTCCCACTTCTGGAGGAGTTTACAGGCTAGCTTGGGTACCTCGCTCAAGTTTAGTACTGCTTATTATCCTCAGACAGACGGGCAGTCTGAGAGGACCATCCAGACTTTGGAGGATATGCTTCGCACATGTGTGCTAGATCTCGGAAGTTCTTGGGAGGACCATCTTCACCTGGTAGAGTTTGCTTACAACAACAGCTACCAGGCCAGTATAGAGATGTCACCATTTGAGGCTCTATATGGATGGAGATGTCGTACTCCTTTGTCTTGGGACGATGTCGGCGAGCGGGCACTTCTTGGGCCGGAGATGGTTGTGGATGCGGCCGAGAAGGTCAGGATGATTAGAGACAGACTTCGGGTGGCTCAGGATAGGCAGCGGTATTGGGCCGATAGTCATCGGAGACCGTTAGAGTTCGAGGTTAGTTTCAGTTCTTGTCATATTTATTGTGATTGTTTGTTAGTTGTGTGTAAAGTTTTGTCTTGTGTCTAGGTTGGTGACATGGTATTTCTGAGGATATCCCCGACACGTGGCACTATTTGCTTTGGCGGCGGTAGGAAGCTCAGTCCGCGCTACATCGGACCTTTCACCATCTTAGAGAGGATCGGTGCAGTAGCCTACCGACTGGACTTGCCTACCAGGCTCGAGGGAGTGCACAACGTGTTTCATGTATCTCAGCTGAGGCAGTACGTGGCAGATCCTAGCCATGTATTGGACCATTCAGTGATACAGGTGGGACATACTCTCAGCTATCCAGAATAGCCGGCGGAGATTCTGGATCGCAGGGAGAAGGTGCTCCGGAACCAGGTCATACCCTTGGTCTGGGTTGCGTGGAGACATCACTCTCCAGGTGAGTCTACCTGGGAGAGGGAGGACGATATGCGGGAGCGTTTCCCTTATCTTTTCGCGCCCTGAGGTATAAATCTATTTTCTTTATTTCTGTTTGTGATTTCCTGTGCTTGTGTCTTCAATTTCGAGGACGAAATTTTTTTTAAGGTGGATAGACTTGTCACCCTCACTTTTCCAAAGAGGTAAAATGGTAATTTTCCATTTTATAATATTTTTGGGAATTTTATTTCATGAATATTAATATTTAATTATTATAGGAGTCGGGTTCGAATTTCATCGCATTCCGAGTTAATTCGGGACCCCGGAGAATTTCGACTTGAGTCGTAATTAGCATGTTATTTAACCATGGCCCACCACACTAAACTTTTAGGTTTAGGAGTTTGGACTAGTCCCCCATGAGTAATTAAGTTTAATTATAATTTTTATTTATTTTTAGGAATTTCCAAAACCAATTTTGGGTCTTAACTTAGCCTAGAAGCTAGGGAGGGGCAAACTTGTAATTACAAGTGCCCCTACCCTTGACCACCATGGCCGGCCCCATATAGGCACCCCCTCCATATCTCCTTTCTTCTTCACTAAGTCTTCTCTCTCTCTCTCTCTCTCTCTCTCTCTCTCTCTCTCTCTCTCTCTCTCTCTTCATTTCTTTTCTTCCAACTTCTTCTTCTCCTTCCAAATCTTTATTTAGGTACATCATTAACTCTCATTTAATTCTCCTATTTCATTTATTCTTTCACATAAATTAGAGGGGAGACCATTCTCTACAAGTTGACCCTAGATTTGGTAGGTTCTCCTAAAATCTAGTTTAAGGATTATTTATTGTTTTATCCTTTTTAGAGAGGTATATATATATATATATATATATATATATATATATATATATATATATATATATATATATATATATATATATATATATATATATATACATGTGTATTTGTGTGTGTGGAGAGGGAAGAATGAGAGAGTAGTGGTGTATATGTGTGTGTATTTGTCTATAAGTATGTGTGTGTCCATGTGAGAGAGTGTGTCCATGTGTGTGTGTGAGTGTCCATATATATATAGATACATATAAGTGTGTGTGTGTCTATATATATATATATATATATATATATATATATATATATATATATATATATATATATATATATATATATATATATATATATATATATATATATATACATTTATATATGAGGAAGGATAGGCATCCCCACAATTTTTGCATCCCCATGCATCCCCGTATTCACATCCGTTGGATGTGCTTTAAGTCATCTAATCTTAACCATTGGTAAATCAACGGTTAAGATTAGATGACTTAAAGCACCATCTAACGGTGCAAATAGGGGGGATGCATGGGGATGCAAAAAGTGTGGGGATCTTGATCCTTCCTCTTTATATATATATATATATATATATATATATATATATATATATATATATATATATATATATATATATATATATATATATATATATATATGTGTGTGTGTGTGTGTGTGTGTGTGTGTGTGTGTGTCATGTGTATATATGTGTGTGTATTGGTATGTGTAGAGAGGGAAGGGAATGAGGAAATGTATGTGAGTGATATATATATATATATATATATATATATATATATATATATATATATATATATATATATATATATATATATATATATATTAGAGAGTTTAGAGAGATTGATAGAGATTTAGAGAGGAATTGAGAGAGATTGGGAGGAAGAGATTGAGAGTTTAGAGAGGGAAATAGAGGGAGAATGAGTGAGAGAAGTGAAAGGGAAGAGGGAGGGCACCACAGTAGCAAGGGGGGCTGCTGCCCCCCCTATAACAGCAGCAAAAACAGCATTAGCAGCAGCAAAAACAGCATTAGCAGCAGCAGCAGCAAGCTGCAATAGCAGCAGCAGCTAGCTGCATTAGCAGCCGCATTGGCACCCCGTTTAGCCCCTAAAAACCCCCACTATATACCTATATATATATACATATATATGCCCCTATATATAGCTCTATATTGTTGGCGCATTCCATGGTCACACCCGATTTCGATAATCAACATGCACTTAAGTCGATACACAAAATATACAATCTGCTGCTAATCATTTCAGGATATATGAAATCAATTTCAAACGGACGTTGTACTGCATCAACGAAGCACCAACATCATCAAATCTGAAGATGACTCATTTTATATTTTATTCTGTATTTTACATTTTATTGAGTCTAGGATTTATTTTGTAAAATCAGTTTTGGTAATACTGGCTTAGGGTTATTTTAGTCCACTTTCTAAAAAGCCTACCCATTACCACTCTCATATCATTTTACAAAATATTCCAAAATATCTTTTGAAAAACAATTTCTGATAAAATATTTCGAAAATCTCCTGACAGAACTCCTAACCGAGTTCGGCCCGAGTTCGGACCGAACTCTGTCCGAGTTCGGTCAGTTTGTATTTAAATTTCTGTTGCCTCCAAATCTGAGAGCAACGTCTCTTTGCGAGATATATGCAACCGAACTCTGCCCGAATTATGTTCGAGTTCGGTTTCAGAAAACACCTATAAATAGAGAAGAACTTTTCATTTCAATTCATTCATTCACTCTTCATCTTCTCTTCTCTACTACTCAAGTGGTTTCAAACGATCCAAGATTTTCAAATCATACCTATACACCTCTTAGCCAAAAGCCAGTAATATCAAATTTGATCTAGAGTCTTTTGGTATTCCAAGAGTTGTAAAGAGGTCGTTCCAAGTCCAACAACTTTTCTTGTTGTGGAGCTGGTCGTGCGCTCGTCACCAAGCACGGTGTTGTGAAGATGGTCGTGCGCTTGTCACCAAGCATGGTGTTGTAAGAGACTGCAAGCTCTCAGTTAAAGCTTGTGCCATTAGTGGATTAACATCGAGCAAGAGTACTCGAGACTGGATTAGTCCTCTCAGAGGGATACCAGTATATATCGCTGTGTCGCTGAGTTTGAATTCTCTATCTCTTGTTGCATTATATTTACTGCCTCTTATTTCACTGCCATAGTTTAATTTTTAATTGGTGATTATTTTCCGCTGCACACACACACTCTATTCACCCCCCTCTAGAGGTGCTCAACGGTCCTACAATTGGTATCAGAGCAGGTTATATTCTTATATAACAAACCTTAGAGAGTATATATGGCAGTCGTGAAATCAATATTCAACGGTGAAGGGCAATCCACAAATAGACCTCCCCTATTTGATGGAACAAATTATACCTATTGGAAAACACGAATGACTTTCTTTCTAAAATCTCTTGACTTTGATCTTTGGTCTATAGTCATTGATGGTTATAAGAAATCAGCACCCACTGTGGTTGAAGGCATTCTTATAGAAAAGCCTCATGCCAAATACACCGAAGCTGAAAAAGCTAAGGCTAGTCTTGATGCTCGTGCCATCAATGCACTATTCTGTACAATTGACAAAATAGAGTTCAACAGAGTTTCAACCTGTAAGACGTCTCATAAAATTTGGAAACTTCTTGAGGTAACTCATGAAGGTACTTCCCAAGTGAAGGAATCCAAAATTAATAGACTGACACAGGAATATGAATCTTTTAAGATGAAACCCGGTGAGTCAATTACACAGATGTTTACTCGTTTCCTTGATATAACTAATCCTTTGCAATCTCTTGGTAAGGATTACAGCAATCATGAGAAGATCAAAAAAGTGCTGCGGGCTCTAACAAAGAACTGGAATCCAAAAGCCACAGCAATTATTGAAGGAAACGATCTCACCACTATGTCTTTAGAAACATTGATGGGGAAGTTGATGACACATGAACTTGATTTGCAAGAGTTTGAGGAAGCAGCACCAAAGGAAAAATCTATTGCCTTTAAAGCTCAAGCAAGAAAATCAACATACAATGACTCCGATGAAGAATCATCAAGTGGTGATGAACAAAGCCTACTTGTGAAAAACTTCAGGAAGTACCTAAAGTTTACAAGCAGAAAGAAGAAAGATATCCAAGAAAGAAATGAAGATGAAACCATATGCTTTGGATACAAGAAGTCAGGGCACATAAAGAAGGACTGTCCAACCACCAAGAGAAGCAGTCCATATGACAGATCAAGATCAAGCAGAAAAGCAACAACCGGTTGAAAGTATGCCAACACAAGTATCTGGCATGAAAGTGATGCCAGTGATACAGAAGAAGAGGATAGACCCTGCGGAAATACAAATGTCTGTTTTATGGCATTTGATAAGGTATCATCAAACCCTCTATATGATGATTTTACTTTCGATGAGTTAGAAAATGCCTTTAGCGATTTACTTGAAGAACACAAAAATGTGCTTGACAAGTATAAGCAATCTCGAAAAGAGATTAAGGCATACACAACCGAGTTAGCTAGACTGTCCAATCTTATTGAAGATATTAAAGAGACGTCTACTACCGGTAACACGGAAGAGATAGCCAAACTCAAGGTAGACTATCATGAGGCTATCCTCAATATTGAAAAGAAAGAAAGAGATTATGTTAAGATGCAAAAGCTGTATGACACAGAGAAGAAGATGCACTTAGTAACAGAACATAGACTCTCAGTTATGACTGCTAAATATGAAGAGTCTATTGTGATTTCTAAAAAGTTAGAAATCAAGTTAGGCAAACAGGCAATACCTGTGACATAGCCTAATTTTAGTCCTAATGCTAAGCATACACCTAAGAGGACTAAAAACAAGAAAGCACAGAAGAAACACGAATATCATCGTGCTTTCACTTATAGGTTCTCCAAACCAAACAAGCATGTAAACATAGTTTCAACCACATCTGGTTCTAAACTGACTTGCACTTATTGTGGTACGCATGGACACATATCACAGTATTGTTTAGCAAAAAAGCTTGTTGACAATCACACTTTAATCTGGAGACCTAAAGCTAATCAGAATGGACCCTTAAGTAAATGGGTACCAAAGGATTCATCTACTTGCCTTGTAGGTGGACCCTCAACCCTCTCATGCTAGAAGCAAATGGATTCTCGATAGCGGATGTTCGCGACACATGACTGGTGATGCATCTTTGTTCGCTACGCTATCGATGAAGAAGGAAGGATATATCTCCTTCGGAAATAATTTGAGAGGCGATATAATTGGTAATGGTACTGTAGGTATTTCTCCCTATCCAGTAATAAAGGATGTTTGTCTAGTAACAGAATTGAAACATAACCTATTAAGCATAAGTTATTTGGCAGATAATGGTTATGGTATCAATTTTGTGAAAGATAAATGTACCATATATGATATGTCATCTGGTGATCCCATATATAAAGGGATTAGAGAAGACAATATTTATGTTTTTTTTTTTGAGAATACTAATAATGCAGGTAGGTGCTTAGTAGCCAATCAAGATGAAAGCTGGCTATGGCACATGAGACTAGGACATGCAAACATGGATATTATCTCACGACTAAGTACAAAAAAGTTGGTAAGAGGACTCCCTGAGATTCCATTCAAGAGAGATATGGTATGTGCTGACTGTGAAAAGAACAAAGCACATAGGTCTACTTTTAAATCCATCAACGCTGTAAGTACTTCTAGACCTTTGCAGTTAATTCACATAGATTTATTTGGTCCTAGTAGAGTCGCTAGTCTTGGCGGTAAGCTCTACGCTTTTGTTATTGTTAATGATTTCTCTCGTTTTACTTGGGTTTATTTCTTATCAAACAAAAGTGATGCAATTTTTGAATTTCAGATATTTTACAAAAAGGTACAAAACGAAAAAGGCTTCATGATTACTCGTATCCGAAGTGATCATGGTGGCGAATTCAAAAATTCTGATTTCAAAAAGTTTTGTGATGATAGTGGATATTACCACGAATTTTCTTGTCCTAGAACTCCCCAACAGAATGGTGTTGTGGAGCGGAAGAATCGTACTCTAAGCAAAATGGCTAGAGTCATGCTGAATCAGTATAATCTTCCTAAATATTTTTGGGCAGAAGCTGTTAGTACAGCCTGTCATGTTTTGAATAGGGTGTTAATTCGACCAATCTCGAAGAAAACACCATATGAGCTTTGGTTTGGAAGGATTCCAAACATTTCTTACTTTAAAGTTTTTGGATGTCGCTGTTTTATCCTGAACACCAAGGATAACTTGGGAAAGTTCGACTCCAAAGCAGATGACGGGATATTTCTCGGATATGCTGCTAAGAGTAAGGGATATATAATTTTTAATAAAAGATCTATGATTGTTGAAGAAACTATTAATGTTACTTTTGATGAGTTAAATAGTCACAGATCTAGCGGCAGTGATGATGAAGATACACATACAAGGACTGAGAAGAGTTCTGTGAAAGATCTGACCCCAAATAGAGGGACTGAGAAGAGTTTTGTGAAAGACATGACCCAACAGTTTGAATCATTAAAATTCAAGCCAGATCATCCAGAAACACTCATTATAGGTGATGTATCTAAAGGTGTAAGTACACGTTCATCTCTTAAAAATTCTGATATAGCAGCAAATGTAGCATTCATTTCTCAAATAGAACCTAAGAATGTAGATGATGCTTTTACTGATGAGTTTTGGATTTCTGCCATGCAAGAGGAACTTAATCAATTTGAAAGAAACCAAGTTTGGGAACTCGTTCCTAAACCTATTGGTCAATCGATAATTGGTACCAAATGGGTGTTCCGAAATAAACTCAGTGAAGATGGACAAGTTCTACGCAACAAAGCACGTCTAGTGGCACAAGGTTATAATCAAGAAGAAGGAATTGATTATGATGAGACCTATGCTCCTGTTGCTAGACTAGAAGCCATCCGCTTGTTTTGTGCATTTACATGTTTTAATAATTTTAAGTTATTTCAAATGGACGTGAAAAACGCATTTTTAAATGGATTTTTAAAAGAGGAAGTTTTTGTGAAACAACCCCCTAGTTTTGAAGATTTTCAAAAATCTGATCACGTCTTCAAGCTTAAGAAAGCCCTTTATGGACTCAAACAAGCACCTTGTGCTTGGTATGAACGCCTAAGTGCCTTCTTACTTGATAATGGATTTTCAAAAGGAAAGGTTGATACTACTTTATTTATCAAATCCTTAAATGATGATATCCTACTTGTGCAAATTTATGTAGATGACATAATATTCGGTTCTACTAACAAAAAACTCTGTCAAGATTTTGCTAAGTGTATGTAGAGTGAATTTGAGATGAGTATGATGGGAGAGCTAAACTTTTTCCTAGGACTTCAAATCAAACAGCACTCAGATGGAACATTCATCAACCAAGCTAAGTACATGAAGGACATACTGAAAAAGTACGACTTCGAAAATGTAAAGCCAATCGGGACTCCTATGGCTACATCTACAAAGCTTGATGCTGATGAAAGTGGCAAACCTGTCGATCAACGTAAGTATCGAGGTATGATTGGTAGTTTATTATATTTAACTGCTAGTCATCCTGATATAATGTTTAGTGTTTGCATTTGTGCACGTTATCAGGCAAATCCTAAGGAATCACATCTTAGTGCCGTTAAGCGTATCTTCCGATACCTTAAAGGAACTTCTACAGTCGGCTTATGGTATCCTAAAACCAAATTCTTTGACCTGATAGGTTACTCGGATGTAGATTTTGCGGGATGCAAAGTGGACCGTAAAAGTACCAGTGGCACATGTCATTTCCTAGGAAAGGCCTTAGTCTCCTGGTTTAGTAAAAAGCAAAATTCTGTAGCATTATCAACTACTGAGGCTGAGTATATCGCCGCAGGTCGTTGCTGTGCTCAAATTTTATGGATGAAACAAACCCTGGAAGACTATAATCTGCACTACACTAAAGTTCCTATTTATTGTGACAACACTAGCACTATAAATCTGACTAAGAACCCTATTTGTCATTCACGCACAAAGCACATAGAGATAAGACATCATTTTCTTCATGATCATCAACAACACGGGGATATCTGTTTAGAATTTATTGACACAGATCATCAACTAGCAGATATATTCACAAAACCATTGGCTGAAGACCGTTTTAACATAATGAGGCGTGAGCTCGGTATACTTGAATTTTCTGACTCATAATATAATATGGTAATTAAAAATAATTTTATGACTTGCAACTTTGATATTTATTTAACAGAATTTATTTTTGGGTACAAACCTAAAAAGGGTATGTTTGTCACCACGACTACGGTCGAAGCGAAGCGGTACTTAAGAGTTCCCCGGTGAACCTCCGTTAGCTGGGACAACCCCTACAGTTAACCCATAAATAAAGTACGTTATTAAATACTAGAGCTAAAAGTCATAAAGCTACTTTTTACCTACCAGAACTGCATTTACTGCCTCGGGAATACAAGTGACCGAACTCTGGCCGAGTTCGGACCGAGTTCGGTCGGCGATGTTATGTTTCCAGAAACGAACAGCCGGCCCTAGCCCCTTTATAAACCCCTCTTCTTCCACTCTTTTTCACTCACCAACTCGAGTTTACTCCTCCTTTCTCCTAGAAAGTTCTTCCTCCTCCATCCTAGCAAGGAATCTAAGAGATCTGGTGGGCTTTTTCAAAATTCTCATCTTCCTTCCTTTTCAAAAAGGTAATCTACTTCCTTTCCTTCAATTTCTTTCAATGGCTCCTAAACGTCATAGGACTAATACTTCCCAAGGTGCCTCCTCCTCTTCGGATTATACACCTGCTAGCCTTTTTAGTCCAGCACGACCAATAGATGCAGACGACTATGATTCTACTTTGTTTCCGGACAAAGAATTTTCTGATCTTTGGTTCGATTCCTTTTCTGGCCATAGGATTTGCAATGGAGCTTTTGTTAATTTTACCATATTTCCTGAATATGCTCCTACTTTTGATCACTTAGGATACCGAGATTTTTTCGAGGTATCAGAAAATATTTTTGATAATGTTGTCCGAATGTTTTACTGCAATTTGCAAGTAAAACCTAACGGAAATTTCTATTCTTGCGTTGCTGGGCAAGAATTAGAATTCTTTGCTACCGATATCAGTAAATTTTTCTATGTTCCTGATCTTGGTGAAGCATTGGTTGACATTACCCATGTCCAGTTCCCTGTTGATGTTACCCTTGCCTCTTTTAGGGAACTTATTTGTCATCCAAACCATGTTCCTCGTAGAGTTTATTCAAAGCATTTGAACCAATCCTTTTATGAACTTCATCGCATGATTTTCTCTGTCCTTCTTCCAAAGAAAGGATCCACAGATGAAGTGACCTTCTTGGAACTCTCTGCTTTATATCACATCCATTTCGGTATTCTATTCTCTATCCCTAAGACCATGATGTCCTGGATGCTGAACTGCAGAAATGCAGGAAGAAATCTGGTATATCCTATGCACTTGGCGTCTATCTTTCGCCTTTTTGATATTGATCTCCAGACTTGTGCATTCTCCTCTACTCCTGTCGAGCTTACCAGATCTCGCCAATTTTCTGCTCTACCTCTGCCTCCTGGAGCTGCTTCTGCTCCAGCTGCTGACGCTGAGGTTCCTGATGCTGCTCCTGCTCCTGCTCCAGCCCCTGCCCCGGGATTTGATCCGACTTTCTACCAGCGCTTTGATAATTTTGTTGCTTTATTTGCACAACGTCATCAAGGTTATCTTGATTCGGAGTTCCGACACATTTCTCAGGCCCAGGTGCTGAGGAATGGGATTGCTGACCTCCACTATAGCCTGGCCCATGATCCAGTCCATCCAGTCACCATCCAGCCTCACCCAGGCTTTGCGGGTCCTCGGTTCACTTATGAGATTTATTTCCAGCACTTCGACCCCACTGCAGCCTACTTTCCTCCAGAGGCTCCTGGTGCTGACGACCCCACTATGTGACGCGGGTTCAGATTTTGGATAGTGGATATTTCTTAGATGATGATCTTTATGCTTTTGATGTAGTTTTTATTTTCATGTCTAAACTCTTTCAGTTAGACATTTTATGATAATTGTACTCAGCACTATTTAGTATGACTTTTCAGTATCTATTTCCAGCATTTTCTTTCCATAGTAGTTGTGTTTATGCTGTAATTATGTCTCTTTTGCTTCACTTTGTCTTTTGGTTTCTATTGTTGGCTTCACACATTACGGGGGAGCCAAGTCATTTTACAACTTGACAAAGGGGGAGAAAAAGAGTACACATACCAAAAAGCAAATCCAAAAACAAAACAAAATCAAACCATCTCTTTATTCAGGTACTTGTATATTGTTCTATTTTATATAAATATATTTTGGTATAGACTCAAGTTTGTCAATTATCAAAATGGGGGAGATTGTTGGCCCATTCCATGGTCACACCCGATTTCGATAATCAACATGCACTTAAGTCGATACACAAAATATATAATCTGCTGCTAATCATTTCAGGATATATGAAATCAATTTCAAACGGACGTTGTACTGCATCAACGAAGCACCAACATCATTAAATCTGAAGATGACTCATTTTATATTTTATTCTGTATTTTACATTTTATTGAGTCTAGGATTTATTTTGTAAAATCAGTTTTGGTAATACTGGCTTAGGGTTATTTTAGTCCACTTTCTAAAAAGCCTACCCATTATCACTCTCATATCATTTTACAAAATATTCTAAAATATCTTTTGAAAAACAATTTCTGATAAAATATTTCAAAAATTTCCTGACAGAACTCCTAACCGAGTTCGGACCGAACTCTGTCCGAGTTCGGTCAGTTTGTATTTAAATTTCTGTTGCCTCCAAATCTGCGAGCAACGTCTCTTCGCGAGATATATGCATCCGAACTCTGCCCGAATTCTGTCCGAGTTCGGTTTCAGAAAACACCTATAAATAGAGAAGAACTTTTCATTTCAATTCATTCATTCACTCTTCATCTTCTCTTCTCTACTACTCAAGTGTTTTCAAACGATCCAAGATTTTCAAATCATACCTATACACCTCTTAGCCAAAAGCCAGTAATATCAAAGTTGATTTAGAGTCTTTTGGTATTCCAAGAGTTGTAAAGAGGTCGTTCCAAGTCCAACAACTTTTCTTGTTGTGGAGCTGGTCGTGCGCTCGTCACCAAGCACGGTGTTGTGAAGCTGGTCGTGCACTTGTCACCAAGCACGGTGTTGTAAGAGACTGCAAGCTCTCAGTTAAAGCTTGTGCCATTAGTGGATTAACATCGAGCAAGAGTACTCGAGACTGGATTAGTCCTCTCAGAGGGATACCAGTATATATCGCTGTGTCGCTGAGTTTGAATTCTCTATCTCTTGCTGCATTATATTTACTGTCTCTTATTTCACTGCCATAGTTTAATTTTTAATTGGTGATTATTTTTTGCTGCACAGACACACTCTATTCACCCCCCTCTAGAGGTGCTCAACGGTCCTACATATATACCCCTCTAAAACCCACTAGAATAGCCCCCTAAGATTGTCCCAAGTGGGTTTGAAAAGTGAGAGTTGAATGAGTGAATGAGAGGGTGAAAGGTTAAGTTAGGATTTGGTGATAGGGGAAAATTGAGTTACGTGATTCAGAACGCGTTGAAACTTGGAGGGGACTTAGATAATGTGATTTAGACTTTGTGGGTAGGCTTCGGAGTTGGAATCGGGGTTGCGTGTGGGTTCGGGGAGATGGTATCGCACCGCACCATTCCGTATCTTGAAATATTCAAGATAACGGGTAAACGGACGATACGGACCGTAAGATGGACTGGATGTCCACTTACCCTAGAAAACTTGGTAGATAATGGTTGTATAGGCTAGTACCCTACTACCCTAGGAAGCACGGAGTGGAATTCCTAAGGAAAGGCCACTTGGCGTCAAGTTAGAACGGTTTAAGGGTAAATGTTAAGGGGTAATCGGGTAATTTCGAGATACAGAGTTCGGGTGTTCGGATTGACTTGAAATTTGGGTGGCTTGTTGGGTACACCCTGCAAATGTCATATTTGAGCCGATTTTGGCTCGGTTGACCCAGAGTTGACTTTTTACCCAAAAGTCAATCGTGAGTCAACACTTTGTCTAGATTTGACCAAATCCAAACCAGAGTTGACCAGTTGACCAAAAGTTAACTGTTGGTCAACATTTGACTAATTTGACCTAGGGTTGACTTAGAGTTGACCAGAGTTGACCAGGGTTGACCAGTTGACCAAAAGTCAACTGTAGGCCAACTCTTGACCCCGTTTGACTTTCTTTGACTTGTTTTGACTTGCGATGACTGGTATGACCTAGGGTTGACTTGGTCTGACTTAGATTGACTTGATATAACTTGATTTGACCTAGATTTAACTTGACAGGACTTAGTGTGACTCAGTGAGACCTAGTTTGACCTAGATTGTATATCATTCATTGTGAATCATTCTTAAACTTGTTTAAACCTAAATTAACATACAGTATCTCATCTCTTTAGGTTCCTGATTACCGCTTTGAGCATTGATATACCCTACAGTTTAGGACAGCAGGCGAGTACATTCACTGATAGTTTTTATTGTCTTGATATCTGCTATATCTGATTCAGTCGTAGTGTCTTACTTGATTCTCAGTCACGATAGTTCACGGACTAGTACATGTTAGATCACGGCATGAGATGTTGTTCCTGGATTTTTGGGTATATTGGTACACTTTCTGTCTTGTTTCCTGTACTTGTATAGACATCGATTTCTAAGGGAATTTGCTACCCTCTTACGGAATCACGTGCCATGACGTGTCATGTCCAGATCCATTGTACTATTCGGGGATGGGGAATTATTAGGGAATATGTGATCCAAGCCACCCTGTCACTATTCATGTGCTCGTGCCACTCTTCCCTCACGAAGGGTGTAGCGAGATCCTTTTGCCTTGTGCTCGTTATCCAGGTTGGCCGGCATGACTTTCCGTTGAGATCACCGCGGATTGTCGGGCCAAGTGGATAGCATGTTCTGTCACTTATCCCAAGCCGATCACATATCGCTCTAATAATTCAAGTCATATTTTATATTTACTTTATCTTATCGTATATCCAGCTCTGTTCTACATTCAGTATTTTCCTCATCATGCCATGATATACAGTTACTCACATGCTCTATATGTCTTTATATTGTACCTTGATTGGAGACTAAGTTCTGCTCGGGAGAAGAGTTACAACCCCGGTCCTTGTTTGGTTTGAGGGTTGTAACTCGGCTTCCGAACGGTTTCCAAGTTTTTATATATCTTTGTCTCATAGTTCATTATATTGTCTCTTATAGAATTTGTCAATTCACATGAAATTGCTGTTAGTGTTTATACTTGCTCATTTTCCTGACAGGATACCGTTATGATATATTACAGATGATTCTGAGTCGGACTGCTCGACCTATTATGGGCTCGAGTCAGATGGAGTAGCCTTGGATCGTGGCCTTATAGTAGAGCCACTAGATTTTGTACTTCCAAAGTAGTGTAGATTAGCTAGGTTTGACTGGACTGCGATCCAGCTAGCTTTATCAGACTGTAGCTTCTACATTATATTTTGAGACCCTGTGATGTTGTATATATCTGGACTTGTATTGGACTCTGGACTTATTTACTCTTTCATCTATCACATGTTCTCTTTCTGAGCTATCTACCTTAGTTTTATTCTGTGATTGAGACTGTATTGATATGTCACCTCCATTCGGAGAGTATATACTGTACAGGTACCTTTATACTGTTAGTCGTATTATTTACAGGCGTTATATACAGCGTTCTACCGCCGATACTGCGGCGTAGGCTGGACGTACCCACGTGCTCGTGCCCCTCATAAGGGTGTGGGTCGTGACACTTCCGGATGGGCTAGAGGGTTTTCAGATATTCAGCGATGCTTCAGGCCAGGGCTTGGGATGTGTGCTCATGCAGCGAGACAAGGTGATATCCTTCGCCTCCAGACAGTTGAAGCCACACGAGAAGAACTATCCTACGCACGACTTGGAGTTAGCGGCGATTGTGTTCGCATTAAAATTATGGCATCACTATCTGTATGGCGTGGCGTGCGCGATCTATACCGATCACAAGAGCCTTAAGTATCTCTTCACCCATAAGGAATTGAACTTACGACAAAGGCGCTGGCTCGAACTGATCAAAGACTATGACTTGACGTTCGACTACACTTCGGACAAGGGAAATGTTGTGGCGGACACTCTGAGTCAAAAATATCTCGTCTCGCTATCCATCAACCACAGACTACTACAGGATCTAGAAGAAATGGGTATCGACCTCCGGGTTCGATTCAGGGATGCACGGTTGGCACGACTACAGTTAGAGTCGAGTTTGCTGGAAAAGATCAAGACCGCTCAGAAGGATGATCCGTACCTGAAGAAAATGCACGAGCGAATTTCAACAGGTAGTGTGACCGACTTTACGGAAGATAAGACCGGCGTGCTGAGATTGAATGGCCGACTATGTGTTCCGGATGATTCAGAACTACGAAAGGAGATATTGTCGGAGGCACATTATACGAAATATACCTTGCATCCAGGCAGTACCAAGATGTATAAGGACCTCCGTACGACCTTCTGGTGGCACAGGATGAAGACAGATATGGCACTCTTCGTGTCACAATACATGGCCTGTCAGCAGGTGAAAGCTGAGCATCAGAGACCGGACGGGGAGATGCAGAATCTGGCAATTCCGGAATGGAAGTGGCAGCACGTGTGCATGGATTTTATTGTTGGTCTTCCGAAGATGTCGCGGGAAAATGATGCCATCTGGGTCATCGTCTATCGACTAACCAAGTCAGCGTACTTTATTGCCATCAAAGTTACTTGGAGCGTTGATCGTCTGGCGCAGATTTATCTTGATGAAATAGTACGACTGCACGGAGTTCCAGTATCCATCATCTTTGATCGGAATTCATGGTTCATGTCGTGATTCTGGAGTAGCCTTCAGTCGGCGTTGGGTACCAAGTTACAGTTCAGCTCAGCTTACCATCCTCAGACCGACGGCCAAACGAAGCACGTTAATCAGATTCTCGAAGACATGCTAGGACTCTGCGCAATTGACTTCAAATCAAGCTGGGATGTTCATCTACATCTGGCCGAATTTGTATACAACAATAGCTATCAATCCAGCATTCAAATGGCGCTGTATGAAGCCTTGTACGGACGAAAGTGTCGATCACCCATTTGTTGGGACAAAGTCGGAGAGCGGCAGATACTCGGCCCGGAGCTGGTGGAACATACTGTGGAAAAGGTCAAGCTAATTCGAGAAAGACTGAAGATTGCACAGAGTCGGCAAAAGAGCTACGCCGACACCCATCGAAGACCACTTGAGTTCCTGGAGGGCGATCACGTGTTCCTGAAGGTGACGCCCATGCGAGGAGTTACCAGATTCGGTGTGAAGGGAAAATTGAGTCCAAGATTTGTGGGTCCTTTCGAAATATTGAAGCGAGTCGCCCCAGTAGCTTACAAAATTGCTTTACCGCCGACGCTTTCGGATGTACACGATGTCTTCCACATATCTCAATTGCGGAAGTACATGCATGATCCGAACCATGTGGTAGATTTTGGTCAGCTGAATCTGAAGGCGGACTTATCATATGCGGAAGAGCCAGTGCAACTACTAGAGCATAAGGATAAACTACTTCAAAATCGGTCAATCCCTCTCGTTCGCATACTCTGGAGGAACCATGCGGCGGAAGAATCGACATGGGAACTCGAGTCAGAGATAAAGGAAAAGTTTTCTTCATTATTTTCATAGAGGTAGGTTCTGTTCTTAAGTTTCGAGGACGAAACTTTTTCTTAGTTGGTTATGGTATAATGTCCCGTCCCTACATCGTGTCCCATTTTCCGTCTACGGGGTGCGCGAGAAAGGAACACTGTCGTTATCGATTCGGTCGGGACCAATAGGTCGGGATCGATCGAATCGGTCGAACGGGAACGGTTGAATTAAAATCCATTTCCCGTTATGGAGTGGCTTCTTCGGAACCAAGTCCCATATTCAGCGTGTTGCGCCTCGAGGATAGACTCTGCGACTGAGTCGGGAGAGACCTTCCGTTGCTCTGCTTTTTATGCCGCAATCGCTTCTTTGGTTTTAGTTTTCTGAATACATTTTCGTGAATGTTTTCGATGGTTTTTATGGCTTGCGTTTCGAACTTCGCATTCGTATCGAATTTTCTTGAATAACACAGTGTTCTAATCAATTGCTTGTGCGATTTCAGGTGGTCGCGTAGGCAACGTCTAGCACGGCCAACCAGTTTCTCGCCTCAAGTAAATACTAAGGTGAGTGGCTGACCCTTCTTCCCTCGACCCTCTTCTCTAATACATTATCAATACTAGACGTGTTATGCTAGATGTAATACAACGACATGAATGATATTCCAATGAACGGTCACGCGACGTCTCACGTATATGAACTATAAACTGCTTGTTATATAACCTTATCGTGCTTGCAATTACCGTATTATATAGAACCGTGCTAAGAAAAGACGAATCAATTAAATGAATGTCGCAACAATACCATAAAGATGTGCCTTGAAATAACAATTAACTTAGCACGGTCATGGATAACTTGTCGACAAGGGCGATTGTTTCTTCGGACGATATTCCGAGACCACGGGACCGTTCCGGCCTAGGAAAAAAAATACTGATAGCTATGCCGGATGCATGCCACGGTAGACAGTGGCTTTCAACGGGGCTCGCTACCTGCGCTGAAGGACCTCTGTCTACCAAGCTATATGTCCAGGATGGCTTATCGTGCCAGTGACCCTCACGAATGCACTCTATTATGTTTCCTTATTATCAACATGACAGGGAAGAACATGGTAAGTATATGCTACAACGACGCGCTCTGCCGGGGGTAAGATCTATCGTCGTTATATTATTGTGCCTTCAAATATGGGTTTGAATTGATTAGGATGGCTAGAAACTTCACTAAACATTTGCATGCACGTTCACTTAACTTCTTCAACAAATGAGAGCACGGGATTTAAATTGTCACGCGCCAGTACAAAGTGTAATGTACTGACCCTCGCTCTCAATACGTACCCGTAACCCGGATAGCGTGCCAAGGGACTGATGGCGACGCTCATTTCTTTTGAAGCCTTGCTAGCGTGAAGGCTAACTCTGCAAGTTTTGAAGACTCCAGTTCAACTGCATCATGCAGCGCAAACTCTCACCGATCCCAGGTCTTAGAGAGTCATTTTGATGTTTTGTAAAAAGGGATATAAATGTATGAAATGACTATCTCATCGATGTCGGTTGTAAGTCCAAGAGGCCTCTTTTGTAATCGAGTCTGTAATCTAACTTATTATCAATAAAAATACAAGTTTCCTTCTCTATATAAATGAGTTCAATTTCTCTGCGTACTCTTGTAAATGTTGTTGTTTCAGATAACCTTATGAACCGTCTTGTGCAAGCGCAACTTAGGCTTGCACGGCATCACGCCCGGGAGACGACTATCGATTCTACCGAAACGGGACGTGACAGTTAATTGCCTTGCGTCGATTCGATTTTTTAGAAGCATCGAACCGACTCAATGCTTTCCCTCGGACCAACTTAACACTTGCATCGATCTTACTCGATGCGTTCCTCGGGTCAACGTACTCTTTGCATCGATCTAACTCGACGCATTTCTCGGGACAACGAGACTCTTATAACGATTCGCATCGATACACAATCGGATCAACGCAACTCTTCGAGTCAACGACTCAGCATAATGCACCGTACGGAGCGGGACATTACAGTGATTCCTATGTGGCATGAGGCACAAGACAATGTCTTGTCTATGTGGCAAGATTATATTCACACAAGACAATGAGAAAAAAAAAAAGGTGTTCTCCAATGCAAACGTATTGAGAAGACAATAAAATCAATTTTTTCAACTTCCAAGACAACTTTTCCACTTCTTCCTTTTTTTATAAATACTTTTAATCATAATTGATGATGTAGTAAAACATTGTGAAGTCCATTGTCTAGATCTAGACAACCAACTGCATTGTCCTTGACATGTCATTACCATGTCAACTTCACAATTTATTTCACATTTGCATTGGAGAAAGAATTTTGAAATAAGAAGTAGTAATTCCTATATGGCAACTATTTTTTTTCAAACTCACAATGGGGTTGGAGATGCTCTAATGTATATATTTCTTTCTTCTTTACACATCAGTCAGAGGCGTAGCTACCTGGTCCCGAGGGCCACGGTTTTGATTTATATATATGTATATACTCGATTTTTTATTAAAGATCTATGTATAATTTTTAGAATAGAAAGTAAATATAAATAATATATTAAGGACAAATTCATCAAGAAAAGCAAATATATATTTGAATCCATTCCAAAATGCATACACTGTACAGTTCCGTAGCGATACAGTAATAAAATAAAAATGAAGTCGTCTGCGTCATTTGTGATGTGCTCCTGCGTCACTCGTCCTCATATGATGAAAAAACGTAAAGAATGACGTACCAATTAAAAAGATTCAATTTGTACGTAAACAATGACGTACCAAATTGGGAAGATTCAATTTGTCAACGAGAAGAGAGAAGTAAACTTCTTGGTCTTCTGAAATCATAATATCCCTATAAATAGCACAAGGTGGAGCTACTCCTTCCATCATCAATTCATCCCAAGTTCTACTCGTATCTATTGCTCAAGAAAAGACTCATACAAAGAGAGAATAAATATGGCAGCTGTTGATATTCCTCTCCTCACTCCTTACAAGATGGGAAAGTTCAATCTTTCTCACAGGTAAATATGTACAAATGTTTGCTTAATTTTTCGCCACGGAAAATTCTAAAACCATTCATTAATTTGTTCATAGAGGAGTATATATGCATACCAAACTACTATTGCAGAGGAAATTAAAATAAAAAATTATTCAGTAGATTTGTTTGTTGGTGTTAAATTCCTCCTCTTGATCGATCATCAGGATTGTGTTGGCTCCATTAACGAGGCAGAGATCCTATGGCAATGTCCCACAGCCTCATGCTATTCTGTACTACTCGCAGAGGACAACCAAAGGAGGACTGCTCATTGCTGAAGCAACTGGTGTCTCTGATACCGCACAGGGGTATGTATCATATATGACACATATTGTTGTAGCACAAATATACGACACGACAATTATTGAACGCGCTAGCTTACTCCGAACTTGTTGCTAATATTGGTCAGTCAGTGGGTATAGTGCAGAGTATTTGGGTGGTGTCTGACACAATATGGTGCGGACACATCAATTTCGAAAGAATTAATAGGTTTCTTCAAATAATTATATGCATGTTTTTAGGTATCGCGACACTCCAGGTATTTGGACCAAAGAGCAAGTGGAGGCATGGAAGCCAATTGTGAAGGCAGTACATGACAAGGGTGGCGTCTTCTTTTGCCAGATTTGGCATGTTGGAAGAGTCTCCAACACCAGTAAGCTACCGATCTATGCATACATATATTTTTTTTTTGCATATATATTCTCATTTTTATTCAACACATGCAAGCAAGCCTCTAATATCTATATATAATCATCTTAATGTTGTTCGTTTCATAGGCTTCCAGCCTAATGGACAGGCTCCTGTCTCGAGTACCGACAGAGGCATTCCCCCTCAGACTAAGCACGACGGCACTGTTGCCGAGTACTCGGCTCCGCGGCGATTGCGGACGGAGGAGATCCCTCAAATAGTGGAAGATTTCAGACTTGCTGCAAGAAATGCCATTGAGGCTGGTATGTCAATTGTTACAATTCTAGTTAATACTAAGTGACAGTGTTGTATATATAGTTATCACAATTCATTCAGTTAAAAGGTCTTTGCCATCACTTAGCCAAAGAGTGAATCAAAATGCTTGCCAGAGAATTCAAATCTGGGTTGATCTGATACATATTAAATTCTCGGTCCCTACACAAAAACTCTATCACAAAAGAAGGGGTTAAGCAGGGGCGGATGCAAGCAAGGGTTGGGAAGGACTGAAAAAAAATATCTTTTACATTTTCTTTTTCATATAATTTTTTTTTGATCTTTTTATATGGATTAACTTACTTCTAATCCACCCAAATATATGTAGTCCATCCTAGCTATAGTTTTTGGATCCGTCCCTGGGGTTAAGGATTAAATATTTGCATTATTTTATATTTATATTATGCAACGATGCATGCTAATAGTATCCTTGTTCCGTTCACAGGCTTTGACGGAGTTGAGATCCACGGCGCGCACGGCTACCTCCTCGAACAATTCATGAAAGACGGCGTGAACGACCGCACCGACAAGTACGGTGGCATCCTAGCCAACCGATGCCGCTTCCCTCTCGAAGTAGCCTCGGCGGTCATCGACGAGATCGGAGCCGACCGCGTAGGCATCCGTCTCTCCCCCTTCGCGGACTACGCGGAGAGCTACGACTCGGACCCGGAAGCCCTAGGGCACTACATGGTCGAATCGCTCAACGGGTTGGGAATCCTGTACGTGCACATGGTTGAGCCGAGGATGTCCATCGTCGACGGCCGAAGGCAGATCCCCCACAGGCTATCGGGGATGAGGAAGGCCTTCAAGGGAACGTTCATTGCGGCCGGAGGCTATGACAGGGAGGAAGGGAACAAGGTGGTGGAGGAAGGCTACACGGATTTGGTCGCGTATGGTCGGTCCTTCTTGGCCAACCCTGACCTGCCGAAGAGGTTCGAGCTCAGTGCACCGTTGAATAAGTACGACAGGCTCACATTCTACACCTCGGATCCGGTGGTCGGCTACACGGACTATCCGTCTCTCGACTCCTCGGCATAGATATATAGTTCTAATCTTTCCAATCGGATGTTCATGCATGTACTACTAAAATAAAGAAGAAGAAGAAACACAGCATTACAAATTAAACCAGCTTAGTATTATTTATGAAGTCTTGTAATTTATAAAGGCTCAAGTTTCGCTCCGTATAAAACTATTTTTGTCATGATCATTTCATGTACTCATTCCTCGAGTCTTCGCTCGAAACATTCTAATGAATATATGTAGTGTTATCTCATATTGGTATACATATTTTTATATATACCAGTGGTTACTACCTCAAGTTGTTTGACCAATCAATGGTCGCATTGGGATCAAGAGACGATTGTCGCTATAATCAATACGTGCATGGGAAACACCGCCTACGAATATAATTTTTATAACCGATAGTGCTATATGGATCGTGGTCTGTAACCGCCGTACTGATCTACAATCACGTGTCGCCCCCATGGAGGGGGCCTTTGCATCGTTTCACTGTTCTATCTGCTTGTTGATACATATACAGTTCAGGACTATATTAGGGTGGCAAAAGCTTACAAAACCGCCAACACTTTCTATTTATCTTCAATTGTTATTCCAGACTCTTTTCAGTATTATCTTCAATTGTTATTCATGTTGCACATAGTTGTCTTCAACTGTTATTTATGTTGCACTTAACTGGTTAATTAAAGATATTTTTATCTATTTGAAATGATGTGTAATCATATCTTGTAATCATTTTTAACTATGGAAAATTCTTAAAGGATTCAACCAAAGCATCCATAATAGACGAGATTTTAAGTACTACATTTTGACTTTAGTTAAATTTTATAGCACTTGAAGGCTGCAATGGACACTTGTCCATACTTGAAAATTTCTAGAAAGTTAAGAAACACTCCAGATTTAGAGTATGTCCTAGCTCCGCTACATTAATTTCTGGGCCCACCAAATTAACCGTTCTTACCAAACAATAAAGAAAAAATAAAGAGAAAAAAAGGGGAGAGCCAAACAGGAAAGAAAAATAAAAAGAAAAAGAGGAAGGATGTTAATTTGGAGTATTTGTTTGAAGTGTACCATTGTGTGCCAATATCAAACAGACACTCCAAAAGTAATAACTGACAGAATTTTTAATAGTTTGGAATATGTGATTGGAGTGTATCCAATATGGTTGCTCTAAGATATTGTAGCTCCATCTCTCTCAGCTTTTTCATCTCTTAGTTATTAATTGATTACAACACATTTTCAACACATAGTTCTACCATACGATAGATCACGATCGTCGATCATCCTCGAACAATACTAGACGTTATTAGCACGTAGCTCTACCACACAAAATATAATCGTCGATCATCCTATAACAATATAGTAAGTATGATCTACAAAATTATGATATAATCTTTTCTGTTTTCTTCTTCTTAACGTATGAAGAGAGGGTTTTTTTTCCCCTCTAAAACAGATCATTTTATCTATCAGCCAGAAATTGCTTAATTCGTTTAAGATCTTTTGATATATATCATCCAAAAATAATTTTCATGAAAGATCTTCTGATCTATCAGCCAAAAATGAATTTCATTTAAGATCTTATGATCTATCAATCTATCAGCAAAACTGGCTTCTATCAGCCAACAATGGCTTCTATTTAATTAGATATAAGATTTATTAGCCAACAATGGCTTCCAATATTCTTTAGATTTTTCTACATCAATTAGCCAACAATGACTCGGCCAGACGCTCGTCCTTCGCCATCAATAACGTCATAGACACTATAAACTTTCGCCTAGTCCCAATGTACGCGAAGTTAACGATGAACATAGTATCGCCTAAAGCAATAACCAAATTTGACTAAGTCGTCCAATGAATGGAACCAACTCCGACGAATGGAGAAGTTCCCTGAAATGGAGCAGCTCCATTGAATGGAGCAACTCCGTAGAATGGAACAACCCCATGGCCAGAAGTTCGCCAGAAGTAACCTTTACGTTAAATGTCCAACTCCACAGAACCTAGCCCTGCATTTGCTACCGGTCAATCCTAATTAAAACTTCGATCAAGAAAAGAGTTACTTGGATGATTCGGGGTGTTAGGATCATTATATTTAAAACCCTAAAAAGTATTTTACTTTCATACTACATTTTTTTTGCATGCATATTGTTGGCGGCAATATATAAGAAGTTCAGATTATAGAGACCTCAAATGTATATGTTTGAATTTTATTCATAGTAACTCAATAAATATAGTACAAAATAAAAAATATGGTATAAATAATAACTAGATATAGTCCGTCGGTTGTGGCCTAGTGGTAGCAACGGAGCTTCTGAGCTGAAAGCGCAGATTCGGCTCCCTCCTTTACATTTGCCAAGTCGGAGTATTTTATATATATATATATATATATATATATATATAGAGAGAGAGAGAAAGAGAGATATAGAGAGAGAGAGAGAGTATATATATATATATATAGAGAGAGAGAGAGAGAGAGAAGCACAAGTCAAGTTACACAATTGAACAGTTAAAATGTGCAAGTATTTGCTATTCGTAACTTCTGTATCTCTTATCCTTCAATAGAGAGATGTTTCAATCATTTATAAATCTTTTTGACTTAATGAATAGAATTCCTGTTGATCTAACAGGATGGTTTTTCCCACCATTCATTCCCTCAAAAGTAAATTTATATTATTATACATGAACCATATATTCACAAACTATTAAATTAATACCAAATATAGTAATATAAAGGTTGCTTTCCCAACCATTCATTCCCTCAAAAAAGGTGATGTTATTGTACATGAATCTTATATTCCCACGAATATCAAATCACCACAAACTAATATAAATCCTTTTCCATTTGATATATATCCGGAAATTTAATTTAGAAATATAAAGTTTTCGATAATACTTCAACTTTGGTACCAAACACAATCCTAGGAATATAGGATTTCCTACTGTATATTTCGCAGACCAAATGCAACTATATATAGATAGCAAGGTGGAGCTACTTCTTCCATTCATCATTCACTCATTCCGAAGTTTTATTCATCTAACAATTACTCGAGAATAGAGTGACATATTGATACAAGGAGAGAATATGGCAGCTGAAATTCCTCTCCTTACACCACACAAGATGGGAAGATTCAATCTTTCTCACAGGTGATATATATATATATATATATATAAAAAAAAAAAAAAAAAAAAAATATATATATATATATATATATATATATATATATATATATATATATATATATATATATGAGAATATTTCAATATTATTTTCTTAAGACTCTCCCTGAAGAAAAAAAATATATCGTTTAAGTTTTTTAGGCATTCATTTGGTTTTATGGGTTTATACAAGTCTTCTTTTGCAACCTTTGTTCATAGGAATAAGCTTTAATTCATGTGACTGAAACATGAGTTATTGCAAAAGAAAAATAAAAGATTATGGAAGAAAATAATCCTCGCACTTATTATTAATGATTCCATGCAGCAAGAAGTGCATTGTTTAGTAGATTAAATTTTAGTTTGTTGGTGACAAATTAATTAATCTTCTCTTGCTTTCTCCTCTTGATCGATCATCAATCAGGATTGTGTTGGCTCCATTAACAAGACAAAGATCCTATGGCAATGTTCCACAGCCTCATGCTATTCTGTACTACTCGCAGAGGACAACCAAAGGAGGACTGCTCATTGCTGAAGCGACTGGTGTCTCTGATACTGCACAGGGGTATGTACATATGATTACTGTTATAATTAACATTTTAGATGATGTATGTTCGAGTCACATAAACATTTTCTTCATATATAGGGGTACGACTGTGTATATTTTGACCCTCCCTAGATCCTAGATAAACAAGAGCCTCGAGACATCGGGACACACAGAAATGGATGGTTTATCCACTTTAGCGGGTGTGTGGTAGAGTGCTGTTTAGAGTGACTCTTGCATCCGGAAGAAATAGCCTCTTTGGTCAAGTTGCAAGTTGACCCTCTCTCTAGGTCATGCATATGCGTGAGCCTCGTACGTGCCACTGTGGCGTTCTTGTAATAATCAATGTAAATGGTGTAGAATGACATCTTATATAAATCTATCACAGAATGTGTGACGGACATGTTTATTTTGATGTCTACTAGTGTATATTTAGAATATTTATGTCGTGCCTACTATGTGTTCGACACGACAGGGACATGTCATTGATTTTAGAAGCATTTTACTAGCATTTCTTATTGAGCTTTGCTATGCCTACAACCAAATGCTTATAATTCTCTTACAACCGCCACGTGTCGGACTTCGATTAGAGGAAGGGGGGAGTGGTGGGGTCGGATGGAGTCCATATAGCAGGGGATGAGAGGGGGAGGTGGGGCCTGATGGGACCCATGTGTAAGGTTGGGGGGAGATATGTTGTAAAAAGGTTGTAAACATTTATGTCAATGAATTTAATAGTTTTCCTCTTATATATTTTGTTTCTTGAAATAGATATCCTGAGACTCCAGGAATTTGGACAAAAGAGCAGGTAGAGGCATGGAAGCCAATCGTGAAAGCAGTGCATGACAAGGGCGGAGTGTTTTTCTGCCAGATTTGGCATGTTGGAAGAGTCTCCAACACCAGTAAGCAAGCTAAGAATGCCAAATAATTGAACAGAAGCGTTTTAGTAGTCTATTAGATTGCATTAGTTGATTAATGCTGCAGCAAATTAAACCTATATCATCGATCTCGATCGATTTGTTCGATAGGTTTCCAGCCCAACGGTCAAGCTCCCGTCTCGAGTACCGACAGAGGCGTTCCTCCTCAGCCTCAATTCGATGACAACATCGTCGAGTTCTCACCTCCCCGGCCATTGCGGACGGAGGAGATCCCCCGAATAGTGGAGGATTTCAGGCTTGCAGCAAGAAATGCCATTGAGGCTGGTACGTCACTCCGTCTGTTGAACATCCTGTTGCATTTTTGGAGTATGTGTCGTATCCAATGCTGCACATGGACATCCTATGGATTCCGAACGTGATATGTATGTCAACATCGACATGACATCTATTCCAATATCTATTTCGCAGTGTTGGTGTTTCCTAAGTTTCTAACACTAAACTTTGTGCAAGAATTTATAAGAATGAGCACATATATATATATATTTCTAACTATGTTAGATTCACAGGCTTTGACGGAGTTGAGATCCACGGCGCACACGGCTACCTCCTCGAACAATTCATGAAAGACAGCGTGAACGACCGCACCGACGAGTACGGAGGCAGCCTGGCCAACCGCTGCCGCCTCCCCCTCGAAGTGGTCTCCGCGGTCGTCGACGAGATCGGGGCCGACCGTGTAGGCATCCGTCTCTCCCCCTTCGCGGACTACATGGAGAGCTACGACTCGGACCCGGAAGCCCTGGGGCACTACATGGTCGAATCGCTCAACGGGTTGGGAATCCTGTACGTGCACATGGTCGAGCCGAGGATGGGCGTGGACGTGAACAGTCGGAGGAAGATCCCTCCCCGGCTGCTGGCGATGAGGAAGGCCTTCAAGGGGACGTTCATCGCGGCCGGACGCTACGACAGGGAGGAAGGGAACAAGGTGGTGGAGGAAGGCTACACGGATCTGGTTGCGTATGGCAGGCTGTTCTTGGCCAACCCTGACCTGCCGAAGAGGTTCGAGCTCAATGCACCCTTGAATCAGTACGACAGGTTCACATTCTACACTCCGGACCCGGTGGTTGGCTACACGGACTATCCGTTTCTCGACTCAGAGTGAGTGATTGAGATGTTGTGACGAGGAAGAAAATTATATTAGAATGATTGTAGGTAGAAATAAAAATGTCCTCGTTATTGAAAGTAATTTTCAGCTTTACAGGCTATACAGTCTTCGTGTATCTTGTTCCTAAGACCCATCTCTAAAACACCAATTTGAAGATACTTACTTCCCAATCCATTCTCAATTTAAGAAAACTTTTGAGAAAGGAAGAGATCTAGTCCAATTTGATGATACACTCTTTATATATATTTGTCCTATATTTTTAGTTTACAAATAATTATATCATTAAAAAGATTAATATAATAATTATAATCAATATAATAACTATAATTATACTATTATACTATTATATAGATTATTTTATTATCTGCCACTATTTAGGAAGAACAAAATATTGTTCACGTAATTACCTAGTAGTCCGTATTAACTTTAATAAATAATTTCAATTAGTAAACATATATAAGGGTATAATTAAAAAAGTTACACAGTAAAACTGAATTTATCTTATTATATAATAGTATACATTATTTAGACGTAAAAAATGTTTATGGGTATCTCCTAACCCAAGCCCAACACGATTGGCTAGTCTAGTCAGGGACAATCAGTATTCGAAAAGAAGTGGAAATAGAAGTAGACTCTAAAAATGTAGCACAAAACGAAGCCTTTATGTATATGTATATTGATTGCATCATAGTATGATATTGCAGAGCACTACACATGAGAGAGCCTACCATGACTTTCCAGTCTGGATTTCACAATGTTTTTGCACAATAATCATGGTCCTTCACCATAACAAAGCAAAACCACCACCAGAACTCAAGATGGGTGAGATGCTACAATCTAATAGAGCACTTAAAGCTGAACACTGAGAAAACCAATGCATGTCCAAACCCAAACACGAAATGTAGTGAAGATGATACATTTAACAAACCCTCGCCCTTCTAATATTTAAATTAAAAAGCTTCCCTCGTCAGGGAACAACCACCGCAATTCGTCAGCCTGCACTGGAGGGAGGAACAGGCCGCCCTCGACCCATGGTGAATCCTCTCGTACCATCAGGCATGCGAGGCCCAGGTGGATGCTTACTAAGTACAGGATGCTCGCTGTGGATCAAGTGGCTTGAAGGGGGAGTGCCAACCGCATGCCCTCCACCACTACGGTGATGAGGGTGAGTATTGTTTTGGTTGGGGTGGAACTGCACACGACCACGACCTTTTCCTCCCCCTCGACCACGACCCCTAGCCCGCTTTGCTGCCCCACCTTCCTTGTCATTGAGAAGAACATCCTCTCCCTATCCAAAGGCAAAAATATCCAACACTTTAAACCTCCTAACTAAATCAGAAAAATCAACAAGATGACCAGAAAGTCAACTTGTCGATCAGCTGGTTATATTAGTTACCATATTAAGGGTGTATTTGGCTCACAGGACAAATTGAGCAAAAGGTAAAGGCGACGAGAACATGTGCAACGGGATTTGGTTATTACAGGATACCATTTCATTTTCCATTCCTTTCTCTCGCTTTCTTAGTTGCACCCAAGGTCCCAAACACAGCTCAGGCTCATGGTAAGAGTAAATGAACTACAATACTAGCTGAATGTGTGTGCAAGCAAAAGGGCTAAGAGATCTTACTCCATTGTCTGCTGATGGTTCAGTTGCTTGATATTGTTCCTCCACCTGCTTACCCTTCGGCTGGTTAGTTGTTGAGACATCCTCCTCTTCATCCCCATTCCCATCGCCTTCTTGTCCTGGCTTTCTTCCTCGACCTGGTACATGCTTTGTCTGGACCTGAGAGGGGTGAACCTGAGAAGGGTGAAGGTTGACTAAGAAGCTGTCTTCCAGGAAGCTAATTAAAAAGGTGCAAACATGAAATAAACCAGGATTAAATTTAAAAAAAAAAAACTACACCATAAAGATTGAAAACTATCTTACAAATAAACCGCAAAGATAAAGTAACACTAGTCATCCCCTAAGAAGCACAGACACTCCAAAAATCTAGGCAGTGTTGTGTCAGACACTTATCGGGCACAACCTGGACACTCCAAAATAGGTGGTGTCCTTGTTGCTGTCCCCTTACCGTGTCATGTCATATCAATGCAACATAGGTCACTCCCAGGACCCATCATATTGTCCAGCAGTCTGATTGTTTGCTATCACACTGCTTTGTTCGAAAGAAACAGACAGGAAGCCTTGCCTCCCAAATGAAGAATGCAGGCATATGATATGCAATAAAATCAATCCAGGGGGGAGGGGGAGGGGGAGGGGTGGACAGATGCTCTTTAATCTACCTAATTGCTCACTTGGGGATGGAAAAACCATACACAATGAGTCAATAGAAAAGTAGATAGTTGGACGACAACAGACCCAAATACCCATCTTTTTTTCTCAGTGAACGATAAACAGATTACAACAACGTGAGCTAACAGACTAATGAGTCATTTTAAGTTATTACTCCTTTTATTAATTTCTATATTCTCCTTGTAGGGTGTGTTTAGCAACCGGAAACTAATCATGAAGTTGGAAACTTAGTTTAATAGGTTTCCAGAGACTAAAATAATTAAGTCTCCAACTGAAAGAAGAAAAATAATAGCTTGGTAGAAGCTATAATAATGTATAGGATTATAACACTGGCATGACACTACTTAAATAATATAAATAGAACAGCTTTATTGGTTTCCATAACTACTACAATTATAAAAAAGAAAATGATGAAACTATATTTTCCTCGACTTTCCATCCAAGAACTAAGTGAAGCCCCTAGTTACCATTTTTCTTGATGTGACACAATGTCTCCAAGATTAGTCCCAAGAGCCAAACAGTGCACAAAATGGAAAGTAGAAGAGGTTTCCACAAATTTCACCTTTTCCATGATATACTGTAAGTTTGCCAAATGCACCCATCGCGTTATGATGGTTTGACACGGCTATGGATTGGAGAAGATTCAACACAGACAAAAGACAGTAGATTACATAGAATACAGAAATGAACAGACCAAGTTTACATTTGAAAACAAATAGTAAGCATCATTGGGAAAAGCAAGTACTGTGCACCAAACTCTAAGGTACTTCCCCACAAAAGAGAGCAGATTACATAAGAAATGAAAACGAACAGACCAAGATAATATCTGAAAAAATAAATTGTAAGCACTATTGGAAAGTGCAAGTACCATGCAAGTATGCAATAGACGAACTCTAAGCCCGCTTCTCCAATTCCTCTCGTCATTGAGCTCGACAACCTGTTTGCACCAGCAATCAAATTAAGCCTTCAACTGAACAGGGGAATTTAGAGAGAATATACACAGAAAAAGAAATGTAACAAGTTAAAGATAAAACTTACTGCTTTCTCAGCATCCTCAACAGTCTCATACTCCACAAATGCATGCAACTACAAGTACAATCATGAAACAACATAATTCAGTGACTGAATGAAAATTCACAACAGTTACAAGTATATCCTACAGCACGCTATCAAGGCCAATTAAATGCAGCATACCCATGGAATGTGTCCAATATATAAGTCAAAAGAATAGGTTCCAACAAACTGTCAAGATAGTCAGCTAGCATATTCAGACAGATTATAATCACAACTTGATAGTGCTGTTAGATGAGTGTTTTGTCTTGAATAACCCTTAATTCTCCACATAGTCACATAAAAAATGCATAAAGCAAACTAATGAAGTTTTTACCTTTAGAAGGTCACAGGAATTGAGACAAAAATATCTAGAAACTCTGATAATGTAGTTACACAAGGTAATAACCATGGTCAAGGGCGCATTATACACCTCATGGGAATGTGCGGGAACAGATATACACTTGAGGTGCCCTGAGTTTTGTCAAACTACCTTTGGAACATGCAGGTCTTAGCACTCAGGTAAAGGTCCTTCAGCTCCATCCAAAGATATGGTGGACCGTGGTCAATTGCGCCGTACACACCACTAACAGTAAATCAAATCCTAGCAGCTACCACAGGGGTGAAGGCATATAATATAAACTTGCCTCATTGGAATAACTGATACGTGCTGAACTTCAACTCCATACCTCACCAATGATCTCTGTCCCTCACAATCACCCTCTTCTCAACAGGAAATTTCTGAATAATAACAGGCCACCAAAGAGTTCCCTATAGCCTTAAGCCTTCTTCACCCTCCCCACTAAGAATCTTGATTATTTATTTTTGTTAGTCCCTACAGAAGAAATGTCGTAGGAGCTTTGTGATCTGCCTCCACGGCTCCACCTTCCTCTTACCTCAGCCCAAGGTTCTAACTTTGGCTGCTTACTGGAAATGACTGATTAAGTGGCCTTGAGTTCACTTATAAAGTCTTAAAGGTAGCACGCTGTATTTTGGGAATTTCAGGTTCACTGTGATGTGACTATATCCTCTGTTCTCCAATACAATGTACAAATTAATCATACATGAAAAGTTCAACCTTGATTAGGATAACCTTGATTAGGATAGGTTATTGGGCATGTAAGCTCGAAGAAAATGTGAAAATCACCAAAGACAAATATATCTAATTAATATTTGACTTAACAACTATAGATAGATCTAGTAATGTGTCAGACCAGTATATGCAATTATCACCTGGGAGTCTGGGACTAGTAATGTGTGAGACCAAACTACTTATTAGACAATATTTTAGTTCATGCAAATAGACAACTTCTTACGTTTTCAATGCATCAAAGTATTCTCATGCAATGTTAGACACATTGTAGGAAATTGTTTTTATAGGTGATTCTGAATTGTTAGGAGCTGATTTAAAAATGGGTATGATTTAGAGGACACATGCATGCTCTTGAAGTCCTAAAATTTTGGCCCAAAACTACAATTCAGGGCTTTCATCCCAATTTGGACAACTATCGACGATATCTACATGATGATCATGATCCTTTAATCACCTATGGACATAAGAAATTGTTGAAAATCCGTCATTTCGGTCTTCTTCCAATCTGCTGTTTAGGACTGTGATGCTATTTTAGTGATCTAAGTCGATATTTTTGAAACAATGTAGAAAAATTGTTTTAGTTTCCAGGATTTGATAGTTTTAGGTGCCATTAGGAGTTCTAATCCAAGTAAAGTTTAGTACTTCATGTATATATTTTTATATCTAATATTTGTTAAAATGCAAGTTATGTGCAGCTACATAAGCATTGGACTGTAACCCTCCACGAACTAATTCTACCTTCTCATGATCTTTTTACTTGTTCTTTGCTGACATATTCGAGTTTTCCCTTGTGATTCAAGGAATGAAGTCAATGAAAGATAAAGGTCATCCCGGAATTGATCTCAAGTCCAACTACAAGGTCGGAGGTCACCTCCTACTTTGACGCTTTTGGACAGAAGACCCTTTAAGAAGTAAAGTGTTCATTGACAAATTCTAATGTTCAAGATATTTGTTGACGGATCATAGTTAAAAAAAAAGATTTTTTTTATATGGCGACTTCTCCAAAACGGAGAATCATAATTTGGTGTTGAGATAGCATTAATAGAGACAGCTAGAGAGTAAAAAGTACAGGTTTTCCACAATGATTTGAAACTATCTGCAAGAGTGCAGGGAGACGCGACAAAAAGCCAACTTGTCATTCTGAAGATCTAGTTATTAGTTATTACACGTAATCTCAACAACCAGTTGATTTTGTAGGAGTTAAAATTTTGTCCATCACTCATTAGATCTATTTCTCCTCATTGACAGATTACTTTTATGAGCTCGAGAACGAGTTATTTCATGAATGGAGGCTTATGTAAGACACTTTTAGCACCAAATTAATTGGGTCAGGTAGTTAAACACATCCTTCCGCTTGTAAATTCTGGCATAAAAATCTGATTCGAGCTTTCCACACAGATTCAAAAAGGTACATAAAAGATCTACATGTTTCAATGTCCTTAGGATGCAAGAAATTTATGACAAATATATTGTTTCAGGATTGAAATATGAAGCTGGACAAGGATGGGCTAGAGATTTACCCGCACCACATAACCGAAATGTGGTTGGCAAGATTTTATAGGGGATAAGTAGGCCAAATTAAAGTCAGTGCATCAGAGTAAGACTAAACCAGCTACATGGAACACATGTAGCCGCATACAAGAAAGAAATGGAGTTAGTGGATAGAAAATTAGTATAACCAGTTTGAACTTTAGTATTATGGCAATTAAGGGAGCCGGGACATTAAAATAAGGATAGAAATAGTTGTGGTATTAAAAGATAACATTGTATATGTTAAAATTAATTCAAGATAGAATATATATATATATATATATATATATATATATATATATATATAGCAAAGTTCAAAACCCAGTTTCTGACCCTTCCTATGAGTATTGGTTTTGGCAGTTTTGGTTATTTTGAACCGGTCGGTTTCGGCTGTTTCCATATTAGTCACGGTAAGCCACAAATTAAATAATTTACTGCATCGGAGGGAGATTAGATTAGTCACATGGTATACATGTCATGAACCACATACAAGAAAGGAAATGGAGTTGGTGATTAAAAATAATATAACCAGTTTGAACTTTAGTATGTATAGCACAGGTAGGGAGAGGGGAGATGGTGAGACGCTTAAATGTGGTAGCAATACGTATGGATAAATATTAAAGGCAATGTTGTGAATGTAAATATATTTGGGGACAGAATAATGTATTTTTACGTGTGAGGGGCAACGGCTGTTTCTGTCCATTAGTGCATATGCACTAGAAGTAGAGCCACATGAAAATATTACTAGGAATCTTTGGGAACATATGAATAGTTTGGATGAGGACTAGAAGAAGAAAAGTAAACATTGGATTTGGAGGATATCTGAAGGTCCTTTTAAGAAAATAATTATGGTAAAGGAAAGTAGGTCATGGATATGGAATTAGGAAGAATGTTAATGGATCCTTGATTTTGTATAGCAAATGCTTGTTTTAGGAAAAGAGTGATACTTAATTTCTATTAAAAGCAGATTGCCTACTACACATATTCATGATAAGATCACTGTGAGGTGTAACTTGTTTGTTGATGATAGTGTTAGTTGTGAGGTGTACCTTGTGTTGTTGATGATATTGTTAGTCGATGAGAGCAAAGTTCACGGTATCGGGGTCTGAATCGGTTTCGGACCCTTCTTATCAGTATTGGGGTCGGTGTTTTTGTATCAGAGTTCAGAGTTTTAGGTTTCGGAAGGCAAAAAAAATATTGAATATTAGAAAATACAAAATCTTTTGGTACATTTATCGATAAGAAAAATATTAAAAATAGAAAAGTGCCTGTAACAAATTTCTAATTTATTAGTAACGAGTGTATATATTATGAAGAATGTATAACTTTTAGCATTTGCCTAGCTTATTAGTAGGAATTTATTCAACAAGAAATGTCAAATTTATTAGAAAGAAATCATAATTGTTAACTTTATTTTCTTAAAATCAAGACTTTCCTAATATTTATTAGTAAAGAATTTTTAATTCCTTGCTATTTTTGGTGTCACTTATTAGAAAGAATTGTCCAACTTATTGACAGGAATTGCATAATTTCCATTTTATGATTTTTTTTTCTTAATAATCTTTTGATGGTAAATGAAATAGAATTAAGTCATGAGCTTTGTGATTATGCAAAAATGTCAATACCGTAGAAAGAAATTATATAACAAAGAAAATAAAGTTCTCTACTAATAATCATTGCTTGATTTGTATTAGTAATAAATACACAATTTATTAGTTAAAAATGTGTGTTTCCTAATGTTTTTGGACCATAAAACCCACATCATATCAATTAATACGGCTGGAATCAAGGTAAAAGAAGACCCAGTGTAACACAAGATACGTGGACCAAACTTGATTTCAGCTCATTTACATATTGTTTATACCAACTCAACTGGACCTGAACCCGTATAAATCATTTTATAAGGGTCAGGACAAGTACAAGTCTGATCCAATATAATACTTTTGGTCACTAGTATTACCGGATCAGGGTCAGAAAATAATACATACACATTAAACCAATCAACTGATAAACTTCCTCAAATCTATTGCTTGATTTGTATTAGTAATAAATACACAATTTATTAGTTAAAAATGTGTGTTTCCTAATGTTTTTGGACCATAAAACCCACATCATATCAATTAATACGGCTGGAATCAAGGTAAAAGAAGACCCAGTGTAACACAAGATACGTGGACCAAACTTGATTTCAGCTCATTTACATATTGTTTATACCAACTCAACTGGACCTGAACCCGTATAAATCATTTTATAAGGGTCAGGACAAGTACAAGTCTGATCCAATATAATACTTTTGGTCACTAGTATTACCGGATCAGGGTCAGAAAATAATACATACACATTAAACCAATCAACTGATAAACTTCCTCAAATCTATGGTCAGAAATGCATCCCAAAAAAATAAACAAAATAGCATATTAGGGTTCACACTAGCCACCGCCTGTGCTTGGTAACAGATGCCTCTTCGTCAAGGTCCCGAAGACGTGGAGCAGCAAGGTCCACATAAGCACAGTGCAACCACTTCCTCTTCCTCTTTTCCTTTTGGCTTCAAAACAAGAATTCCCAGATCAATAGAAACATACGTTTCAGTCTGTTGTGATGTGTTTCGGCCTGTATAGGCCGAAACACATCAAATAATGACCGAAACTATAACTCTACTAGCAATGATGGACATATCTAGCCGACACCGATATTTTTTGTGAGTTTCGGATAGGCTAGGTCAAAATCCAATCAAAAACTCCCAATATGTATCAGTTTCGGCCTCGGACAGATATTTTGAACCTTGGATGAGAGTAAGAAAGGGATAGCTTCCGAAAAAAATCTCGGAGAGAAACTTTGGAGTCTAAATGATTTAGAATAACTACAAGAAAAGAAAATATATTTTAGTAATAATATATATACTCACACACACACACCCCACTTAAGAATGATAGTTTTTGCTATTTAGGATAAATCAATCATTATAAACCAAATAATTGAGAAGAATTTCATAGAATTTATGTTGACATGAACGAGAGTCTTCTAAATATTCTGATAACAAGACAATTGAAGTTGCAAGCAAATTTCTAAGACTGCTGTTAGACCAGCCAGGCTCCATGGATAGAGGTGTTGGACAAGTAACAACCATGTCCAAAAAATAAGCATTGTTGAAATAAGAATGCCAAGATATGGATGAGCAGCAATATACTGAAAGATGACAAATGAGCATATTCATGGGGATGTTACACGGAGTCAACTGACAGTAAGATTAGAAAAAACATCTAAGATGCATTAGGACATGCATAACGGAGACTAATAGGTGAAACATTTAGGAAGAAGGATAGGCAATTTGTTGAAGGAGGCACTAGAACTAGGGTGAGGATTGAGGCTCTAACCACCTTGGTGTAGGAAAAGGATATAATATTTGCTAATGTAGAAAGGAAAGAGCACTTTACAGCAAGTGGAAGTTAATGATTCAAATAACCGGCCAAAAAATGGGGATAACAGCTTTGTTGTAGTTGTTATTGTAATCTTCTCAAAAGTATAACATTTAGTATTATACCCTGAACATAATCAATAGAAGCTATGAAGTTTCAATAATTAGTATTATCGGTCTTACCGTATCTGCCTCATGAAAAAGGAACACTAGTGAGCAACCTTAACAATTAATATCATTTCATTCAGAGCTTGTCCCTAGCCCATCAAGAAAACAAAAATGTGTACCTTATTGGAGAAAAGCATATCCATCTTTGAGGATCTGTTTGTTGCCGAAGTTGTGCCATTAGGAGTCTGAGGATAGCAGGTTCGGATCGTCTTCACACTACAGCAAAAAGATCCACAACATAAACATTAAACTTGATGAATTGAAAAGTTCAATCTATAGCCCTTTATAAGTTACCTCCCAACTACAGAGAAAACCTTCATAAGGCTTTGGTAACAATGATCTTCAGGGAGATTTTCAGCAACAACAATACGTGACTGCAGGTACAGGAAAAAAAACATTTCAATTCTAAACACGAGCCGTACTGAATGGGAAATCTTATAAAGCAAGGACAAAAATTTAACCTGCAATTCTTCCACATCCAGCTCAGTAAACGGTTTTTGGCGTCTAACCTTCTTTCCATCCTCACTAACAACCTAAAATCCAACAGAGGTAATGCACATTAGAAGTAAACATACGTATGAAATCGGTAGTCCAAACATACTTCTTGAGAAATGTAGCAAAGTTCACAATAAAGGTATGAAAAATGCTTATGTGACAAATGCAAGTGGGTGACCCTACTTTTGGGAACTAATATCTGCCTTGATTATTAAAGGATAAAAATGATTTCACACTATAGTAATAGAAGTAAAATATGTCACTGAACTCTTTCAATACTAGCATTGCAAAACAGATATTAATCATGAAACGCAATATAAAACTTACAAGTTTGTTTGAAGTCTTCAGAGCGGTAGCAAGCAACACATTATTGTGGGCTAAGGCCTTAATCTTCTTGAAAGACCCAAGGACTGATATTGGCACTACACAGAAGATAAGGGTTGATAATTATATTGATTGACAGTAAAAACTTAATAATTTTTTTAATTAAATCTTCTCGTGGATCACATATGATCTTTAAAACCCTCCATCAAAAAATGCACGTAAGGGTAAATGTAGAGGGATGCGTCGGATGGATGGGCACCAAACAATAAAAACATTATCCATTTGTTACAGAGTTTTGTTGAAGCTATTAGCACAAGTAAAAGTGTTCCTTCACGAACTATTAAGTAGCAATTGTACCAACTCTCTCAACAACCTCAACCCAGACTCTCTCTCACTTCATCTAAAAGCTTGTTGCACAGGTGACACTTTTGGCCCGGCCAGCAAAATGTGAACTGGCTGGACATTTTATTTTATGGAAAGGTATGGGTCAAACTTTCCTGGGCCACAATTAAATAGGTCATATATAGGCAGAGGCCGTAGAAGCCTCTTGCCTGTTAGATCCTTCACACAGGTACTATGAAAAGATAAACATTGGAGAACATAGTTCTGGTATACAAATGATATTATGTATCTAAGGTGCAACAGCATCAGGTACTGGGACTTCATAGTATTGCCAACTGTAACTAAGGTATTGGAAATACTTTGAGGCTTAAAGCTGCATTGCTCATTCAGCCCATTCATACTGTTGCTGGCAGCTGGCTTTAATGGAAAGGAGCAGAAAAGGTGAAAAGTGCATTGCTTATTCACCCAGCATGGTTCCAGGGTCCTAACAATCAATATGCAAGAACAATATATCCCAAAGCCGTTACTTCTGATCCTTAGTGTCCCTGCGTGTGCAACCACAAGAACGCACACTAAGACTTCCTGTGGAAAAGAAATTGTACAATAGGGAAGAAGAGGGTACAGATCATATGTTACTCGTTGTTACTCGACTGGCAACCTTAAATTATCAAAGCAATAGCTCACTTGATCATGCATTTGCCAGTACTTCTTGCACCAAATAAAAAAAAATCAAAAAAGGAAAGAGAAGAAATAACGAATGAATGATAATAACACAACTTCAAGAAAATCAAAGCCTTCAATTTTCAACATTAATTGCTTGCATTCTTAGAATCCTGTATGCTTCCCAAATAATAAAAGGGGTCATTGATGACACTTAGGCCTATAATATAAAGAGCAAGATTGATAAATTAAGTACAATTGAGTAGAAAGTAGAAACCTTGTTTTGTTAAATTAAAATAGCATAATCTAAACAATTAATAGTGGAACAGCAAGCTGAAATTAATGAAAGATATATTACCAAAACCCTCTGGATCTTTGGTGATGAACCTCATTAAGTGCTCAGTGGTAGCCAGATTTGCGTCACTAAAATAGTATTCCACCTGTTATTTCTCAAAAGAAGAAACCTTTGTGAGAAATTAAAAAAAACTAAAGATGCATATAACTAAAACACCAACCGAAAAATAAAAAAGAAACAAAAAAAGGCAGCTGCCTTCATTGCTTATACAATCTTCCTCAGATAAAGATTATCTATGGAACAAATGGAAATATAGAGTTTGATAAAAACATAAATCATTAAAGCAGCAAGTAACTCTGCACAAACTTTATGCTGCATGATCTAATTAAAGTTTCATGAGTAATCATTACAATAATTCACAAGGAATAATAAATTACTTGGTACTTGTGTATAATGAATGATAAAAACTCATCATGGAAAATGTAATAAGCATGTTTAGTAATCAAAACTATAAACACTTAGAATAAGTTGTGGTATCCTGACACAAATTACCTGATAGTTCAAAAAAATCAGTACGAGCATCCAATGCATCAACTGAGCACTAGCTCCAATAAATGTTTCTGCCCCTTAAACAGCCCACAATTGCTCTTCTTTCATTTTTTATAAACAGAAATTATCTTTAGAGGGCACAAAACTAATCTACTAATAATCTGTAGAATTTGCCATTTGCAAGAAGAGTTTGCTTCTAGCTTAAAAACTGTAAACTAAGCAATACAGCTCCCTATAAATCTTCCAACCTAAAAACCTAAAGCCCTACAAACCCTCAAAAAGAAGTATTTCTTCTTAACATTGGACTTAACTATCCAACCTAGCTCCCTCTAAAATATTAAAACCTGAACCAAACTGTATATCTTACCTCTGCATCCACACACTTTATATTTCAGAGAAACTTTCAGGGTGCTCCACGTTGCATAAACCTAAAGTGCATATATAAAAGGTAGGTCTACCTGCATGTTGCCAACACCTTGACTAGGAATATGACACCAACACAGAGGGTTGACATCATGATACAATCGGTGATAAAAACTTGGTCAATTCTTATATAACGTTCTTATGCCCCATAGACAACTCTATTTTGTGTGTGCACGTGCGCACGTGTCAAGCAACAACCCATCAATGTTGCAATTACCAAAATGACCACAAACATATGTTTTCTTATGAAAATCAGCATTGTCAACCAAGATTTCTCCCACAGAACAGTATCGTCGACCTGACGTCGACCCTCTATGTTGGTTCCAATTTTCTAACTAAACTAGCAATGAGCATGAGAGATCTATGCCACAAAACTTAATGACCAATTAGCAACTTGATAGACTTACATTCGTCAATTTGTCTAACGCAATTTTAAGTTCGTGCAACCAAGGAACACCCTCCAAGTTCCCCTACCCTCCGAGTTCCCCTACCCTCCAAGTTCTCCTAGATTATGTGTACATGAACAACAGCATTTAGAAAAAGAAAAGTGGGGTTTATGGAATTTAGGTTTCCGACCACAAATAACTTAATTTTGGAGTGTTTTTGGAGATAGAACTCCATTGCCATCTCCAAAACATCATCCAAACTGGAGTTTGCAGAACTACAATCTAATTGGGTTTTTAAGAAACTCCATTCTAAACTCTATTGTGTTCCCAAATATTTCCTCTAAACCCCAGTTTCAAAACTCCAAACACCAAAATAAACCTAAATAAACTTTGGCAAACCTTGTTCCCAAGATGAAGTGTATTTTAAGATTTATACACAAACAATCACTATATAAATTTGGCCATAATTAGTCGCTCTTCAACTTCAACGTAAAGCTCTTGCTAATCAAATAAGCATCTCTCATTCAATACAATAATCCTCGTTCTTACTTTAGAACTTGAATTCTTAGCTTATACATTATGGACAACACCATCACCAGCAAAAAGAACATGAAAATTTCAATTGATGGAATTATGTACTCAAATAATTCGCTAACTCTACTTAAAGGTTGCAACTTGCAAATGAATTACATACATAAGTAATCGAAACGAATGAAGAAAGACCGAGCCGACCTGCTTCGTGATCTTCTGGATGACATCCTCCGACAACCCGTCCCTCGCCGGGTCGGTCGCCGTACCCGGATCCGCCTCCGCCTCCCCCAACCCGCCACCGCCGTAGTAATCGTACACCGGCACGACGAACTGGTGCTGCTGATGATAATTCTGATTCTGATTCTGGTGGTGGTGGGCGGATCCGTGGTGGATCTTGACCCGATTCGACCCGTGATGGCCCTTCGCCGGCGCCGGCGGCGCGGCGCGCGGGACGAACTCCGGCGCGCCTGCGTTGAGCCGGTTCAGGGAGGCGTTTCGGGAGAGGGATGGGCCGGGGCCGGCGGATGAGGCGGCGGCTTCTAGGGTTTTGGAAGGCTCTAGAAGTTCTTGAGCCATTGCTAATCGGATCGGATCCTTATCGGGTCTTTTTGGCAGCCCGTTAGGGCGCAGAATAGCGAAGGGGGGGATTCTCGGAAGTTTACGGGAGTCGATTGGAAGTCGTTTATATGGTGGGGGAGGAAGTGAGACGCCGACTCTCGAAAGACGAATGAGAAGAAGGGTGTTTTGGGAATGAGGCGTGGAATTGGTGATATTTTACGGATCTGCCACTGTTTCAGGATTATCTTTTTTTTTTTGGATATTTTAGTCCAAAGAATTATGGTATGCTCAGCAATTGTAGGATAGCGATTAAGAGATATTTTAGACTATCGGTTATGAACGGTTGTGAGGGATTCAATTCTGAAAGGTTTTAAATAACGGCTTTTAACCATTCTAATTTATTCTTGGTACACAAATAAAATTATATATATGTCCATATATAAACAAAGTGTAAACGGTTCCAAGTGTAAGAACTGGCATCAAGTCCATATCTCGATCAAGAAAGAAGTTCATATTTTATCAAACTAATAGAAACATATGAAATAATAGAAAAGCCTAGTTGAAAGTAGGAGAAAAATATTTTAAAAACTTACAGGAGAAGTAGTCATACTTTGGAAGAAGTAGAATATAAACACAAATGAGAAAGAGAAAATAGTGCAGGGTATTAGTAAGTTATAATTATATATTTTGGTAAGAATATATATATATATATATATATATATATATATATATATATATATATATGGAAAATTCTACAATACATTCGCTGGAAATGGATGTATCGATACATCCGAAATCTGGACCGTTGGATGTTAATCCAACGGTTCAGGTTTAATTCAGATAAAATAATACAGGAGACATCATTTAATGCTGATTTAGACTTTTGACCTGTTGGTAACTTGCTTTAGCAGGTCATTCTTCACTTTAATTTTTTCAATGAACACCCTAAAATAACTCATATTTACTCTCTCAAATGTCCATCCATTTTAATCTGAACCTTTTATTTTTTTTGGGTTACAGGCCATGGTAGTCGTGGTGGTGCTGGTGGTGGTGGAAAGAGAAACGGAGATGAAGAAGGAAATAAGAAACGGTTCGGATAGCGTCGAACGTCGTCGAGCACCCCTAGAACAACGAGGACTACCAGCTGCGCCGAGAAGAATCGGTCCGCTTCGCGTCGGACGTCGTCGAGACCTCCTCGAACAAGGAGAAGTACCAGCGGCGCCGCTAAAATTTTACTGTCCATGCCATTGTCTGAAATTTTATTTTTCATTTAACAATTTAATATTTTGTTAATAAAGCTACATGTCACGGTGGTGGTGGTGAACTGAGGAAACCTACTTCTGAGGTCGGGCGGATTATTTTTTAACTTTTCTAAAGATAATATTTTCGAGGAGAATATTTTTTTGGACAAAAAATGGCCATTCTCTTTGCTTTTAACACTTAGAATGGTACATTTAGGACGGAGAATGGTACATTTAGGACGGAGAATACGGCGAATGGCCATTCTCTTTGCTTTTAATGTGGCGAATGGACGGTGAATACGGCGAATGGACGGAGAATGGCCATTCTCTTTGCTTTTAATATGGCGAACGAACGGTGAATACGGCCAATGGACGGAGAATGGCCTTTCTCTTTGCTTTTAATACGGCGAATGGACGGAGAATGGTACATTTA